>OY856188.1:27242677-27277565 GCA_963693315.1 Diogma glabrata
GCACAATGCAAACATTTTTACTCATGAGATTTGAGCAACTTTTTGATTTGATTTTGTAACGGTCACTGATGTTTCGTGTTTTGCCAGTTTGTTGTTTAAGTGGAAACAAGAACTCCGTTTTTCTTAGATTAAGAAATAAACTCCACTTTCGAAAACAGTCATTCATTATCGCCAGGTCAGTTGAGAGTAAATCTTCCAAGACATTCATGTCTTTATTTTGGGTGGCCAGAGTCCAATCATCAGCGTAACCAAATTTCTTTGATGTTGCGTCAGGAATGTCATGAATGTTACAAATTAAAACATAATGGCGCCAGGACGGAACCCTGTGGCAAACTATTGTTAAGCATTTTGGACCTACTACAGGAATTATTTAAATGGACTGTGAAAACACGATTACTCAGCATGTTGTTAATTAAACGCGAGATGGTGTTACAAGGTATTGCATTGCATGCTGCAGTGAGATCGATGAATACTGTGCCTGTTTTTAATTGTTTTTGATACCCAGCTTCGATATAGGATGTTAAGGCGAGCAGTTGATCAGTCCAACTGCGATTGGGACGGAAACCAGCTTGTTCGACTGGGATCTGGTCATTCAGTATCGGTGCGATACGGTTGTATATGAGCCGTTCTAACAATTTGTAGCAGGTGCTTAGAAGGGCAATTGGGCGATAGCTTCCTGGTTCATTAGATGGTTTACCTGGCTTAAGTATCGCTATCACTTTTGTGGTTTTAAAATGTTTGGGAAGATTGCCGGTTTCCAGGATATTCGAGAAAAATTTAGTCAGCCATTGTTTTACATTTTTTCCATCATTTCTAAGAAATTCTGGAAAAATACCATCGTACGCAGCTGCTTTTCCGTTTTTTGTTTGGGACAGAGCTGAATCTAGTTCTTCGCTACTAAAAGAGTTCGCATACTTCGATTGAGACGAGCAATTGCGCTTCATTTCTCTTAATTTACGTTTAATGGTTCTCTTATGGAGGCGATTAATAGAAGAACGAGACATGTTTACGATATGATTCGCAATGTCCTCTGGATATTTTTCATTATTAGTACGAGCAATTGAGTTTGAGCCACCCAGCTTCTGAAGGAGACTCCAAGCTTCCCTGCTTGAATGGGAAAAATCAATGTTTTCAACAGCGCTAATCCACTTTTGCTTTCTCGCGGCGTCTAGTGAGTAAATAAAGTCATCAGTCACGTCTGCCTCACCACTATTAAGGTACTCCTCATATAATTTATCGCTCTCTCTACTCCAGCCAGGAATGTATTCTTCACGGAAGCTTCTTGGGATGCATTTCTTAGCATCCAACTCCAACCTATATTTATCCCAGTCAGCTTTTGGTCTCATGGACAATTGGACACATCTCATAGTTGTGCCGACTGCACAGAATCGCATTTAAGAGATTTTAGTCTTAGCTAAGAGAAAAGTCTTTGCTATGACTAATTTTACATCTATGAGGGTATGACAGAATCAGCCTGTAATTTATTAATTGATTTAGAAAAGTGAAAAGAAAACCAGATTAGAAAAGTGAAAAGAAAACCACATAAACGTTAACATATTAAATTTTTAGAACGAATTTTAACAAAAACTTGTCGTTATTGGTATTGTTTTTTGCCATAGTAACGATTTCTAGAACCACGTATGTCAGTTTTAATTGATGTTGTTGTTGTAGCGGTTGTTGTTATTTGTTACATTGGTTTGTGTTTGACAAAATATTTTAATATATAAATTAAAATGGAAAGATTAGTAATAAGAGAGGGAATAAACATTAAATTAGAACCGGACAATTTGCAAGAAGTATATATTTCACGGTAATTATGGAAATAAATTGAAACTAACAATTTTAATTCAATTTTAGTCATCAACGGATGAAATTGAAAAAGAAATAAATGAAACCGAGAGTGAGGAAACTATAACTCCTGTCCATAATGCTGGACAAAATAAAGTGAAACATGATGAGATAAGTATCAAAAGTGTGAGTAAATTTTGTTGTAAATTCTGGATCAGGTAAATAAGATATTTCTACTGATGATCAAACTAAAATACTAAAATTTACTAGATCTGTTCAGATAATAAAAATATTTTTCTCACGTTTATTCCTAGAAAATAACACTGGAATCTGAAATTGCTGTAGAAATGCATGGTTGTAAGACATGCAAGGAAAACTTTACGAATGACCTTGGCTTGAAAATGCATATGAAAATTCATGGGGTTGTTACCCACCCATATAAATGTTTTAAATGTAAAAAAATGTTTAAGAGTAGAAATAACTGGGCTTTACACCTTAAAAGACACAGGAAAACTAGATTAAAGGTAAGAGTTTCGATTAGTTCCTTGACCATAGAATACGCACGGCTTATCAAGAGGAAACACTCGAATGTCACATACTCCTCCATGACGGACGGTAAACTAATACATAATTTAAAACTTCTATCTTTCACGGAACAACCGAACAAAAACGAAATGCTCGAAGAACTTGAAGAACTGAAGTCAATTGAAGATCCCTGACTGAACAAGCATCACTCGACAATTTGAAAATAAAAAGATTCTCCAAAACAGAAAAATTGAGCCTGAAAAAAGTTGTTTTCTTGATCTTTTTATTTCTATAAGGTGAACTTTGATATTTTAGTCGCGTTCGATTTGACTGAAATAACTGAATCAACTGAAAAATTGAATGCAATTGTTGTTGTTTTTTCAGTTGTTTCAGTCAAATCGAACGCACCTTTTGTATAAAAAAATTAAATGTTAAAAAAGATCAAATGTAATAGAAAAGGCAATATAAATCTTGGTTTATTGCAATCACATATACAGGAATTCAGTTTAGTGGTATGACATAAGTTAGGGGTACCAATCGTGGGGAAGACCTGAATCACCTGAAAGACAACAGAGCTCAAGCCGGGCTTACGAAATAAATATATATGAAACATCACAAGGTAGTTTGGGCGTTTGACAGAGAGACTTGCATATCTAAAACCAAAGCCACAAGATACATTTCAATTTATAGTTCTAGAAATAAGAATATAGAATCAACTTTTTTTTTTATTTTAAATGACACGGCTTAGACGTTTCCATCCGTACGCCATTGTTTAAAAACTGAGAGTCGAAAGCTCTGCTGTTAATCTTTCAGTTTTAAATTGTTATACCAGATTACTTTAAAAAATGTATGAGGTAGTACTTCACAAGGTAGTTTGGACGCTTGACAGAGAGACAGAAAGACTTGCGTATTTAAAACCAAAGCAACAAGGTACATTACAATTTATATAGCTAGAAATAAAAATATAGAATCAACTCTTCCACTAAGCAATAATAAACATAAAAAATAATGAAACATTTGTTTAAAAATTAACAAAGTTAACTCAGAAAATTTATGCATGTCAAACTGGATGATCAATAAAAAATATTTCGAACACAATACACTTGAAATGTTGAAGTCGTAAACAGCAGGCTCTTTACTAGATTGAAGGGTTAGAGGCTTACAATATCTTTTTAATAGGAACATCGATTGATATTTATTTCATTCCAGTGAAAAATCATATGAATGTAATGTTCCGAGAGCATTAAAAGATTTCCATTAATATATTTAGTGATGCATAAGAAAACTCATGAACCTAGGATACGTTTTGTAACGTCTGCTCAAACTTTACAGTCAAACCTGCTAATAGGACCTCTGTCTAGTCGGACCAACTTCGATTTGGACCATTTACTTTGATTTACAATATTAATTTCAAACTGTGTAATCGGACCATCTTCAATTCGGACCTATGGAACGTTTATTTTGTATGATGTTTGATTTTTTCCCTCTTAATTAGACCATTAAAAATTGAATTTTTTAGAATTTTTGTTACATGTTTTGTTTCTTTTTCTTGGTAGTAGTAACGGTACTTTAACGTTGTATGTACAAGTATAAGTATTAAGAATATCCTTTTATGCAATTTATGAATATTTATTCATTCTAAAACAAATGTAACGCTCGCTTGATATGGATGCTGGTACTAAAGCATAGGTCAATGTTCTTCTTCTTTGCATTAAAATTTCATTTATTGGTAAATAGCTTTTATTTGGGATCCCAATAATAAACTTTTCCATTGTCAAATGCTAAGTTAATTCTTGGTTGTGGCATAAGTTTTCCAAATTTCATTACTTGAAGATTTGCATCTTCAAAATATAGTCATTGTGAGATGAATCTCCTAAATTTGTTATTCATATTTACGTTGGCCTTGCGTTGTCAAATTCTTTATCAATCGTTCACCTATGCTTGTTTTACAATCCATATCAATCAGTGGAACACCAGAAATGACATCTAAAGTTGTCCATGGCTCACCAGTGTATTCTACAGCTCACAACATTTCATATAATTATCTTAATTTTTTAAACCTTTGCACTATTATTTATTGCTCATTGGATTGTTCTCATCACTTCGCAATTAGCAAGTTTGAAAATCAATTTAAAGAAATTTTAAAGTTTTTTTCTATTTGTTTTCAGTTTCCTTGTAAATTATGTGATGCGAAGTTTACAACCAACAGTGCACTTAAACGACATGTGAAGATGCATACACGTGAAATTTTATTTAAATGTTCTGAATGTAATAAAGAATTTAAACGTAAGAGAAATTTGAAGGAGCATTTAGAAACTCATTCAAGATTAAAGGTAAGAATTTATTTTAGGTTTTGTGCTTATTAGTAAATAAAAAAAAAATTGAAGCGGAAGAGGAAGGCTTTCTTGATTTTTCTCAACAATATTATAGATTATAGACTTTTTTTTATATTAAGGGGTCTCGAAGCTCAACTGATGGACTAGCTAGTTCAAGTGGCACTGCAACCTAAAGATCTATTATATTTAATATTATCCTTATAACAACTTATACGACAGATGACGTTGTTATTGTAGCGGCGGGTGTGATGCCAATCCTCCGGCTCTAGATAACGTCTAGATACCGCCTATTACAAGTAGATTAATAAAGTGACATGTTGTTATGCCTGCCAAATTACGCGATGTCTAACATGAATCGTATGAACAAAACCTACCATCTAATAAGAACCCTTGAGTTCGGAAAAAAGGTGGTTGATTGCGAATATAGCTCTTTGTAGTTCAAACAACTACGGCTGCGCTAACAGTAAAGACTATATTAGTAATCAGCTACCACCCATTTCCATTTTTCATTAGTGATACGACTTCATTGCATTGTACATTATTATAACATTTTCCTATTAAAATTTTTGTTAACATGATCATGCAATGCAAAATAACTTTTTCATAATAAGTATATAAGTATATTTTTATAATAAGTATATTTTTAAGTATATTTTTTTTATATTCATTTCTCGTTTTTTTTATTGTAAATGTAATTTTTTAATTTTGTTTTAATTAAACGAAATAAAAATGATAAAGAGATACGTAAATCAACTCTTCCTTTTCTGGTATTTAGTAATTTTAAAATTACTAAATTAATTATTAATTAATTCAGAGGGCCCTCTTGATATTTTTTCTGATTGATTCTTTTCTAACGACACATTTTTTCCGGGGGAAAAACCAAAAATTAGCATTTTGGGTAACTCATTTTTCAAAATATCGTTTCTTCACATCATTTCATATAATTATGTTAAATTTTGAAACCTTTATACTATTATTTATTGCTCATTAGATTGTTCTCACCTTTTCGCCATTAACAAATTTAAAAAACAATTTAAAAAAATTTTAAAGTTTTTTTGTATTTGTTTTCAGTTTTCTTGTAAATTATGTGATGCGAATTTAAAAACCAAAAATGCACTTAAACGACATATGAACATTCATACACGTGAAGATTTATTTCAATGTTATGAATGTAATAAAGAATTTACACGAAAGGGAGTTTTGAAGCTGCATTTAGAAACTCATTCAAAAGAAAGATTACAGGTAAGAATTTACTTTAGGTTTTGTGCTCATTAGTAAATATCATAAATGTTAAAATAAAGTGAAAATCTTGATCTTTTTCAACAATATTGATTATTGACGTTTTTATATTAAGGGGTCTCGAAACTTAGATGATGGGCTAGCTAGGTCAAGTGGCACTGCGATTTAAACATTTGTTGTATTTAACCCTGATGTTGATGACAATGACCAAATGAGTTAATGGGCTCGATTGGATTAATGTTTTGCGGTAGAAGAAGTGTAAGTTTTCATTGGCCCCAAAACCTAGTTTGTTAAGGTGATGGTTTATCGGACCCTGTCCTGCCACGCACCATGTTTAGATCTTTTTCATTCGTTTCGCCTTCTTCATAGTTATCTATTTTGTTACTGTTCGCAGCTTTGGATACCGCGACTGAGCGAATTCTTGGTCACTCCAAAGCACGGCTTTGAACCAATAAATTTTTGCGCCTTTCTTTGCAATTGAGCCTGCTATTACATTGCCGTGTGCCCCTGTCGGTTTATTCAATTTTTTGTAGATTTTGATAGCGTTTCCATACTAGTTTTGAGTTGAAGCGCGTCAGAAATAATGTATATATCTGTTGCTGCGTTCTCTTTCGGCACACAAAAGCACAGTAGTTGATGGTGAAGGTTTCGAATTGAAGTACTGTTGCAGACTATCCAGTGCTAAAGCCCGTTTAGACCTGGAGCCAAACACCCCTGCACCTGTGTCTTTATTGGTTCGGGAGCCATTCGTTACCAGACGCTGGCATTGGATGGTAGTGATTGTAAGTAGCTCTCAATGCCTCCCTTGGTTCCCATTTTAACAATAAACGGTCTGTATAGATCAGTAGTATTTGGCATACAGTAGAAATGTGATAGGTCACCATTGCCTTCTACAATTTCGAGAGGATCGTTAGTTTGCGAGGTTTTAGTATTTGGACGAGCTGTAGTTTGTGAGTGCTAGATACGGCTGCAGAATTAAAGTGTAGGTGCTATGGAGGAAGAAAGAGTATTTTCATTGGGATTGTTGGTGTGGTTTTGCAAGCACCTATGGTACAGAGGCACACAAGTTTTTGTATTTTTGTGAGCCTTGTCCGAATTAAGCGTCGTTTCGGCCACCAGACCAAAACTGCGTAGGACAGTATGGGTTCCTCTTTATATTTCTGTTTACTCTTAAACCGTTTTACGACTTTATAATGTTCGTTGCCGTAGATTTTTCAGTTTGGTATGCATGGTTAAGAGGAGTTTGCCGGGAAGCAGATTCCGTCGCCTCCTATAGATTTGAACGGGAAGAATATTTTGTTGACTAGTTGGTATGGAACATTCCTAGTTGGAGAATCAACAAACGAAAGTTTTGTATATTTTGTCCTTCCGAGCTTACGCATGTAAAACACGGAAAGTGGGTCTATAATAGTGTCTCTAGAGTTTCATTGATTACAGATGGTGTTGTGGGTACTAGGTACCGTCCGTCCGGTAGATTGAATCCAGATGGTTTTGTGTTTTCAGACGCAAGTAATTTTTAGAGTCGAGCTACAACCAATAGACTATCAATCGTTCGCCAAAGCTCTCTCCAACTGTTTATGTTGATCATATGGGATCTTTGTTGTAGTTAGTAAGATTCGATTGGAATTCCGTCTGGGTATTTATCTTTTTTGTGCTATGTTAAAGAGCTTGCGAACATAATTCCTCATCCTTTCCAAGTTGTCGTTCCACCAAGGCACATCTCTGGTCATTTTAGAATTAATAATTAGAGAGTTTCGGTGGTATGCTTCAGTGATAACATCTTCCATGTGGTTTGCAAAGTCAAGTTCCATTGTGGAGTTGATCCTTCCACACACTACTACATTATCCCGAAGATGTACTTTAAAAAGATCCCAATCGGTCTGCCTGGGTTTCCAAAAGTGTAAAATACTCTCCGATTTTAGTTTAATGTTGAGGCATATATATGCATGGTAGGGCATAGAAGCTACATCCATAACATATAAATTATCACGTTTAGTAGTGCAACCTATTTCCCCAGGTGGAAACAGAGGTTACATTAGCTAACAGCTAATATCAGGAAATTGTGACAACGGATTTATGGTTTGTAATAGCGGACAAGAGCCCCGTCTTATAGCTCGGGTAACCTATACCCGCATTACAATGACGAAAAAATAGAAAGCTGGAAAGTTGCTGCTTAAATACTAATCAGAAATCTTAATTTTTTTTTCTTTTTTTCAGTTTTCTTGCAAATTGTGTGATAAAAAAGTATTATCCAAACTAACACTTAAACGACATATGCAAATTCATACAGGAAAAAAAAAATTACAGGTAAAATTTTTTTTAAGGTTTTGTCATTTGTGCTTATTAGTGGGCAAAACAAATGATTGAAATTAAGTGAAAACTAAATAATATAAAATAAAATAAAAAATTTTTATTGGACATGTAACCCTCCTATAAAAATTTAAAAATTTCAATGGAAAATTATAACAGATCATAAATTAACATAATTTAGTGAAAAGATGATATACTCAGCAAACTACTCAAAAACCTCTCTATTTAGAGTTCAGCAATTTCAATTTTTCAAAAACGCACAACCCATTATCTACCAATTTCATGTTCAATTACATTTCATGTTATACAAATAATTAATTAAATTTTTTTCAAAAAAAGGGGACTGATTGAATTGATTTCAAAAAATTATAACAAAATCAAAAATTCAAACTTTTTTAAAAATTCCTCAAAAATTGTCAGGACTTACAAGAACCTTGCCTTTCGTGTCATAATAAAACTGAAAAAAAAAATCTTCAAAACACAAATATTGCCTGTCCGTCAGGACTTTCAGGACATCTTGCCCGCCGCCCACAGAATAACACATACAAAAATCACAGATCAAAACACAAATTTTGTCTGCGCGTCAGGACTTACAAGACATCTTGCCTTCCGCCGACAGAACAACACACAAATATTAATAAAAAAAGTCAGACAAGTGCGAATAAAATTCGCTCGCCAAGGGTTCCGTGAATGTAAAAGAACATATTATCAGAATAAATGAAATAAATTTATGTTGTAAAGTCTTTATATCGCCAGACTATGGACGCATAACAAAAATAAATGTTTAATCGTAAACGTCAATAGTAAATGTCAATCACATCTACATTGATCAAAAATTTTACTTGAGGTTAAATCTTATCCATAGCTGTTTATGTTAGCTAAAGTATTTTAATAGTCTAAATTGGGAATATTTGTTCTATAAATCAGCGTCGAAATATAGGGTGGTATACATACACTTAAAATAGCACTTTTTTTCATCAATAACTAAAAAACTATGCATCGCAGAATTCTAAAAAATATTGCAATGTTTCTTAAATTAAGTGTTCTTTCAAATAACACCCCACTCGTTTGGTTCAAAAAAGTTTTTTTTTTGCTCTCCCCACACCCATCCCCTAAACACACAGAAATATAATTATTTGAGAGTTCGCTATAATTTTCGTTCAAAATATAGCAAACTTCCTGTCTCTATGAATTTTTTCAATTTTTTCTGTCAATCAGTGTCGAAACGTAGGGGGGGAACGGTTTGGAATGTGCACATTTTTTAGAATAACTCCGAAACTGTGTACCACAAAATTCTAAAAAAAATTGCAATGTTTTGGAAATTCGGTCCTCTTTCAAATGACACCCCACTCGCTTGGGTCAAAAAAAGTTTTTTTTTACCCCCTTACACCCATCCCCTAAACACACAGAAATATAATTATTTGAGAAACCGCTATAATTTTCGTTCAAAATATAGCGAACTTCCTGTCTCCATGAATTTTTTCAATTTTTTCTGTCAATCAGTGTCGAAACGTTGGGGGGGGAACGGTCTGGAATGTGCACATTTTTTAGAATAACTCCGAAACGGTGTACCGGAAATTTTTTTTACCCCGCTTACACCCATCCCCTAAACACACAGAAATAGAATTATTTGAGAGTTCGCTATAATTTTCGTTCAAAATATAGCAAACTTCCTGTCTCTATGAATTTTTTCAATTTTTTCTGTCAATCAGTGTCGAAACGTAGGGGGGGGGGGGACGGCCTGGAATGTGCACATTTTTTAGAATAACTCCGAAACTGTGTACCACAAAATTCTAAAAAAAATTGCAATGTTTTGGAAATTCGGTCCTCTTTCAAATGACACCCCACTCGCTTGGGTCAAAAAAAGTTTTTTTTTACCCCCTTACACCCATCCCCTAAACACACAGAAATATAATTATTTGAGAAACCGCTATAATTTTCGTTCAAAATATAGCGAACTTCCTGTCTCCATGAATTTTTTCAATTTTTTCTGTCAATCAGTGTCGAAACGTAGGGGGAGGGGAACGGTCTGGAATGTGCACATTTTTTAGAATAACTCCAAAACGGTGTACCGGAAATTTCTAAAAAAAATTGCAATGTTTTGGAAATTTGATGCTTTTTCAAATGATACCCCACTCGCTTGGGTCAAAAAAAATTTTTTTTTACCCCGCTTACACCCATCCCCTAAACACACAGAAATATAATTATTTGAGAGTTCGCTATAATTTTCCTTCAAAATATAGCAAACTTCCTGTCTCTATGAATTTTTTCAATTTTTTCTGTTAATCAGTGTCGAAACGTAGGGGGGGGGGAGAACGGTCTGGAATGTGCACATTTTTTAGAATAACTCCGAAACTGTGTACCACAAAATTCTAAAAAAAATTGCCAAGTTTCTGAAATTTGGAGCTCTTTCAAATGACTCCCCACTCGCTTGGGTCAAAAAAGTTTTTTTTCACCCTTCCCCACCCCAATCCCTTAAAAACACAAAAATATAATTATTTGAGAGTTCGCTATATTTTTCGTTCAGAGTTTATCAAACTTCCTGTCTCTGTGAATTTTTTCAAATTTTTCTGTTAATTAGGCTCGAAATGCAAGGGGGGACCAACTTTTTGTGTCACTTTATTGATAATAATTCAAAAACTATGCATTGCAAAATTCTAAAAAAAATGGCAATATTTCTAAAATCAAGTGCTCTTTCAAATGACACCCCACATGACCTGGTTTTAAATGATGTTTTTACCCCTTAACATTCCCACCCCTTTAATAAATATAGTTATGAGTGTCTGCCACTTTTCTATATTTTTCATTAAAAACCTACTCAATTTTCTATCATTCCAAATATATTTCAAGATTTTCGATGAAGTAGGGTCGGAGTTAATCGGGGCAATAAAACATCCCGAAAACGTCATTTTTCAAAATTATACAAAAAATGGTGAGGTGAAAAATTCCAAAATATATTTTTAAATAATGCTGAAATGAAGCCCTTTCATATGATACCCTACTCGTCTCGCTAAAAAAATGTATGTTTTCAAAGGCTTTACATCGTACCTCCTTAAAACAAACGAACTCAACTTTATTTATTTTTTAACCCGCCATCTTGTGTGGATAGGTTAGTTTTATAAGCACCTCAAATTTTAAGTTCATCGGATTAATGGTTCACGAGATAATCGAAATAATGTGAAAAACACGTTGTACTCTCACCAATAGTGTTCCGTATAAAAAACGGAACCCTAAAAAAAAAAATTCAAACATATAAAAAACGCATCAAATTTTTTGAAAAAAAAAAACATTTTCAAATTAAAAAAAATAAAATTCAAATGGAAGAAATGACCACAGGACACAAGTTGGGTCATGCTCATACTGTTCATTTTCAGAGTGTACAAATTACAAAAAACACTGCGGTGAACCAGGGTTAGAAGCCATAATGACTGTCAGGCTAAAACACATTGAAAGAATAAATAAAAAAAAATAAAAAACTTGGGTACGAAAATTAATTTGGGCTCCGAAAAAAAGATTGATAGATTTAATATCACACGTCGACAAAGAAAACAATTGGGTAAACAACTAAAATTGAGAAAATTAAAGAAAAAATAAATAAATTTCAATAAAATAAAAAAAAAATTCCAAAATTTCGATTGTAATAAAATTTCAAAATTAAAAATTCCAAAATGAAAAATTCAACAAAATCAAAGTAATTCAAAATTTATAAACAAATCTCAAAACTAGTAACGTCTAAACAAATTGACAATTGACATTTGACAATTGACTCAAAACTAGTAACGTCTAAACAAACAACAAACAATCTAAAATAAAAATATAATTTTTCAAAAACAAATAATTTTGAAAAAAAAAATACAGTAAACACAAACTTGAATTGGGGGTTGATAGTCGTCGAGTTGGAACGGGCTGTTGAGTAAACAAATTTAAGAATTCAAAAAAACTTAAACTTTAAAATAACTTAATAGTTTGAAAATATAAAAAAAAAATATGAAAAATTCTAAAATTCAAAAAAACAAATTCGAAAATCACGCATTAAGAGTCATTTTTTTTTAAAGTTGGACACTTTTGATATTTGATGTCTTTGATTTTTATAAAAATTTTCAGGATATATTAGTAGTACTGTGAAAAGAAAAATTGCAGTTTATCACCTCTAAAATGTGGCGCGTTTGACCTTGAATAGAGGTCAAAGTTTAATATAACGAGTAAATCATATAAATTAGATGATCATTTTTATTCATAAAACCATGAGTCACCGATGGCATTTTTTTAAATATTGGTTCTACTTGATACTAGGTCTATATTAGCATAAATAATTTGGTGGCTCACTCATGACTTTGAGGACCTAGGTCTTTTGAAAATGTTGTTTTCGTTGCTTTTGTTGCCTTGTTATCGGAGTAAATATCTACTAAACCCATGAGTGACCCACAGCCAAAACTATTGGATTAAATAAACAAACATATGAAAGTACTTAGAAAAATTTAAAACAGCTTGGGCTACTCTTGGCTATAGGAGCTAGACGGTCTCAGAGTTGATAATTTTTCAAAAAAAGGTCAAATTTCAGGGTCAATAACTCTAAAAGCCATATGTCAAAAAGTTTGATACATAGCTGTAATGATACTTCATACTGTCTAGTTTAAGGTCCAGACTTAAACCGCGTGGGGGAAGTGTTTGTTTTTTTAATACATGCTTTTTTCAAACGTCCAATATGCGTTTTTCAAAATGTATCCGTATGCACATTTTACATATTTTACATATTTGAGTAAAAAATTACAAAACCACAACACTCCCCCTTAAGAAGACCAGGATTTTTTTTATTTATTAGTCAAAAAAAGAGCAATTATAAGTGTGGATGGACAATGAAGAAAGGTTTAATTTATTTACGAGTAGATAAGTAGATCTGGTCTGGTCGAAAGCATAGGTCTGGTTGAACATTACAAAAATCTGATCAGATATGTGCATTTCACCGCTATACATATGGAAAGTGCTGGCGTCCACCGAAACAATACCAACACCCTGAACACAAATTAAAAAATTTATAGAACAATGAAACCGATAGTTCTAAGACCTGTATTCTGCGAAATTTACAAAGAAATTAATAGATCTGGGTCAAATTTTCCCATAGGTGGTGTTTGGACAACCTAAACTAAAATAAAAAAAATGTAACATATTTAAAAATTAGGTGTAATTATACTTAACCCCTTGTGCATCAATCACGAGTCTGACTCGTGGACATTTATTTTGCTTTGTGAAACAATCACGAGTCTGACTCGTAGAAATTTATTTTACTTTCTAAGACAATCACGAGTTAGACTCGTGATAACAAAATAAATTAAATTCATGGAATCACTTGACTTCATTTCAAAACTGTGATCGAACGAATGAACCGATTTTAATGAATTTTTTTTTGTTTAAAAGGTACATAGTGACGCCTTATGAAAATATTACTTTAACAAAAAATATTCATATTTTTAGATGATTTTTAAAAATTTTATTTGTGCAAACATGGTGATTTCAAAAAGTATCGTTTTTTTCTCTTTCGTAAATATATATATATAAAATGGTGTAATCAATATGGAAGCTACAGGCTTACGGCCTCACTCTGAAAGTATAGAAATTTGGCTACCAACACAAATTTAAAATATCAACAGATGTGTTGTTTTACTTAGAATGTTGATAATTATAAGTAGTTTCATCTTCCGAGTGGTGTTAAATTTTTTATTCTAAATGGCGGCTCGTAAATATAAAAATATAAAATTAAAAAAAAAAACAAATAACAGATCTCCCGTTTTTATATTTTCTTCCATAATTTAGAATATTCATTAACTTTTTACAAAAAACCTGGAAAATTGCACTTTGGAGATGTTTTTTGGAAATTATAGAAGTTTTGTCTATAATTTCCATAACAATCTTTCGGTATATATTAGCCGACTTTTTTTTAAAAATAATTTTCAACAAAAAACTTAATAATAAATAAATAAATAAAAAATTAAAAATAAATAAATAAATCAATAAATAAATAAAAATAAATGAAAATAAATAAAAATATATAAAAATAAATAAAAAAATAAAAATAAATAAATAAATAAATAAATAAATAAATAAATAAATAAATAAATAAATAGAAAAATAAATAAATAAATTAATAAATGAATAAAAATAAATAAAAATAAATAAAATTAAATAAAAATAAATTAAAATAAATAAAAAAAATAAAAATAAATAACATAAATGAAAAAAATTAAAATTTATAAATAAATAAATAAAAATAAATAAATGAATAAAAATAAATAAAAATAAATAAAAATTATTAAAATAAATAAAAATAAATAAAAATTATTAAAATAAAAACAAATAAATAAAAATAAATAAATAAATAAAAACAAATAAAAATATATAAAAATAAATAAATAAATAAAAAAAATAAAAAATAAATAAATAAATAAATAAATAAATAAAAAAGTAAATAAATTAATTAATAACTAAATAAATAAATAAATCAATAAATAAATAAATAAATAAATCAATAAATAAATAAATAAATAAATAAATAAATAAATAAATAAATAAATAAATAATTAAATAAATAAATAAATAAATAGATAAATAAATAACTAAATAAATAAAGAAATAAATAAATACGCAAGTAAGTAGACAGGTAAGTAAACAAAAAAATAAATAAATAAATAAATAAATAAAAATAAATAAAAATAAATAAAAATAAATAAAAATAAAAAAATAAAAATAAATAAACTACCAACATTCTTCGTCCAAGAACGCATATGTTGATATTTAAAATTTGTGCTGGCAATTCTAAATTGCTATACTTTCAGAATGAGGCCGTAAGCCTATATCCGCCATATTTATTCCACAATTTTGAAATTTGAAAAGGGGCACACGACATTGGAAACAAGAGACTACTCTATTACTACGCTCTGACCCCACGAGTAAATTTAAGATTAATGTGTCTAAATGTCTCTCGTCATGTATACAACTAATCCCACCACAAACTGCTTTTCGTTTCAAATTAATGAACCCTTCTGCTCCTGTACTTTACGGATTACCTAAACTACATAAATTAACTATGCCTATCAGACCTATAGTTTCATATTGCAATGCACCAGCTTATAAACTTTGTCAAAAATTTAACAAACTTTTTATTGAACATACAAACTTTTTCTCACATTATTCTGTTAAAAATTCAATTGACCTTATTGACAAAATAAAAAATATTGTTGTTCCTTCATCTTCAAAATTAATTTCCTTTGATGTAACCAGCTTATTTACATCTATTCCTATTAACGTTCTAAATACTGTTGTATTCAAAATTATTAATGATTCCGTTCAATCTGATGACATTCGAAATGAGCTCTCCATGATGTACAAAACTTGTGTAGAGCAAAATTACTTTTGTTTTGATAATAGATATTATAAATTCATAGACGGACTACCAATGGGATCTCCTTTGTCCCCACTTTTGGCAGAAATTTTTATGAACTTTTTTGAGATCGAAATTTTAGATGTGTCAATTCCACTTTCTAGTCATGTTTTATTTTGGTATCGTTATGTTGATGATATTCTTTGTCTTTGGACTGGAACTGATTTAGAATTAGAGTCGTTTCTTGAAATAATTAATAATAAACATATTTCTATTAAATTTACAATCGAAAAAGAAGTCGAAAATTGCATCAATTTTCTTGATATAAGTATAAGTCATTCATTTTCTAAATTTTCTTTTAATATTTATCGTAAGCCAACATGTACAGATTCTATTATACACTCTACTTCTAATCATTCGTCAAATATAAAACATTCAGCCATTCATGCATTGGTTGATAGACTTATAAAAGTCCCTCTTTCCGCAGCTAATTTTCAAAAGGAATTAAATGTTATTTCGAACATAACTCTTAATAATGGATATAATCCTACATTAGTTCACAAAATTTTACGTAAGAAATTAAAAAAGATTTCTTATAATTTAATTTATCCAAACCCCGTCCTTGAAACAAAATTATGGCGTAAAATACTTTACACAGGTAATTTAAGCCAAAAATTAGGAAACAAAATTTCAAAACATACAAATTTAAGTTGTGCTTATTATAATAATCATAACCTTCAAAATCTTCTTGTAAATAATAAACAAAAATTAAGTAAGTTTTCAAAATCTGGAGTCTATCAACTATCTTGTTCTGACTGTGATGCAATCTATATTGGACAGACAGGTCGTCCGTTTCATGTTCGATGTGCTGAACATTTTCGTAGTTTAAGATTAGGACAAACACCTTCCACCTTTTCTAATCACTTAATTGAGGAAAATCATACTAGTAATTTTATAAATAACAACAATATTCAAATTTTACAATATGAAACGAAAGGTCTTAAACTTGATCTTTTGGAAGCTTTTGAAATACGTAAAGCAATGCACTTTAACAAAAATTTACTAAATTCTCAAACCGACGTTATTTGTTCTCCTTTGACAAATCCGGATCTATTTTTCGGTCATCATTTTTAGAAACTATTAAATCAACAAATTTATGGTATTTCCATTATAATCCAGTTAAATAAGAAAAATTACCTACTTTTTAATTAAATGTTTTAACAATTTGTTTATATAAATTATTTAATCTAGTTATTCATTTTTCATTTTAGTTTTGATTCAAATCAAAATTTTTTCTTCATAAACTTTTTGAATCGCTCTTGATAATGGCGTAAGCCGAAATGCATTGAGCAAAAATTTTTAGAAAATAAAAACATATTTGCGAAATATAAAAACAAGTGTTATTAGTTTTTAATTTATAAGAGATAATAAGCTACAATTTTTGCCCATAAACCTTCTGAAAAACCTAAATCATTCTGAAGAGCAGGGGGTCTCCGAGTTGCAAAGAATGCCTCATATATATAGTTATTACTTAATTCAAATAAATAAGTAATCATTTCAAACACATAATTTATTTTAACACATAAAACTATATGTTTTATGTATTAAAATTTAATGCCTTTAAACAAAAAAAGTTCAATAGAATCCCTGCACTAGTTTTAAGTAAATCTAAATTTACAGTAAAATAAATCTTTCAAACATAAAAAAATAAAACAAAAAATTAAGATTTTTTTTTAAATCGCAAGGTTTAAAAGCTTAAAACTAATATAAAAATATGGAGGGGCTGAAATCTCACAGCTCTGAGATATCAAGACTTCGGTCTGGGTAAAGGATTTTGATATAGTTTTCGGCAAAAAAATTTCACGAGGACATGGTTTTTAGTTTTGGGCAGCGATGTATATCAAACATGAAGTTGAAGTACAAGTATTTTTTATATCTGTTTAAAAATTTATTACAAAACTAACACGATATATGAATACGTTGCCGGAAAATTATATCAAAAATATTGTTAAATTAAATAAAATCAAACTTTTTCAAAATTCCAAAAATATTCCAAAAACTAGAATGAAATCAAATATTTAAACTTTTTCTAAATTCCGATAATATTCCAAAATTTCTTAAAAATTCAAACTTTTCCAAAATTCTAAAACTATTGCAAAAATTATTACAAAATCAAAAATTGAAACTTTTTTCAAAATTATAATAAAATCAAAAATTCAAAATTTTCCAAAATTCTAAAAATATTGCAAAAATTATAACAAAATTTTTTCAATTTTTCAAAATCCCAAAAATATTCCAAAAATTAGAATGAAATCAAATATTGAAACTTTTTTTAAATTCCAATAATAGTCCAAAAATTCTTAAAAATTCAAACTTTATCCAAAATTCTAAAAATATTGCAAGAATTATTACAAAATCAAAAATTGAAAAGTTTTTTCAAAATTCCAAAAATTATAATAAAATCAAAAATTAAAAATTTTTCAAAATTCTAAAAATATTCCAAAAATTCTTACGAAATCAAAAATTAAAACTTTTTCCGAAATTCTAAAAATAATGCAAAAATTATTACAAAATCAAAAATACAAACTTTTTCAAAATTCCAAAAATATTTCAAAAACTATAACAAATTCAAAAATTTCCATGTTTAATTTCATTTTCAATTACATTTACGTCATAAAAACAGCTACATTTTTTTCCCAAAAAATTGGCTAAAAAATAAATGAAATTATTTTTTGACACACTTGACAACATTTTTTGACAAACTTATAATGCCATAATTCTCAATAATAATAATAAAATCTCATTTCAAACAAACAATTAATTTTATTTTTTTTCCAAAAAATTAGGTAAAAAAATAAATAAAAATCTATCTTTTGACACACTTGGCAACATTTATTTGACAAACTTATAATGCAATAATCTAGTTTTTGATCTCACATACCAATCCCTACCATCAAGATTTCTCCAAATTTAATGTTCCTACTCGTAATCACTTAAAATGAACGTTTTTTAAGCCAAAAATATGCAAATTTGCTATTTTTGACACACATAATGATTTTTTTGACACACTTCCGGTACAGTTATCGAACACAGCGTCCTTTCGGACCTGTCCCTTGTGTAAACCTATTTTTAGAAAAAAAAAAATTTTTGAAATCCCTCCAGCGGTTTTCCCTGCAGCGTAGGTAATGACGGCGGACGGCCGGCCGGCAGACAGACATACATTTTTTTTTGCTTTTTTAGAATCAGGAGGTCCTAAAACGTCGAGAAATGTCAAAAAAAGTGGGGGTAAGAATTTCACTTTGAGCTCATGAATGCAATACTTAGGTCTTTCAGACCGAAGTAATATAAGTTTTTTTTTATCAGTATAGTACTTTTAAAAAGCCTAACTTAAGTACCTTTCAAACAAAAAAAAAATTATTAAAATCGGTTCACCCGTTCGAGCACAATTTAACTTTTAACTTTCATGTTTCTTAAAAAAGTTAGAGCCACCCTGTAGCTTAGAACTAGTGAGAAAATAAAAAAATAAAAAACCCGTGTTAGTTTTTTTTTATTATACTAACGATCATCAAAGTTTCAAGAAAATCGGAGCATTTTTTTAAAAGAACTATTTTCGGCACAAAATTTTTCAAACAAATAGTTCAACCAAACATAAATTTTTTTAAACAAATAAAACCTTAAGGGGTTAACCTTTTCTTGTTGAACTCAAATATCCATCCGATCAGATTAGTATCTGTCAATTACCTTCTCCTGGCAAAATTTCATCTTCCTATATGCTCCAGATTTCTCTGGAGAGCACACGCCGATAGACAAACACTGTGTTTTATTATTATAGAAGATAGAAGATGACTCTTAACTGCTGCTTGGTTGTCTGACAAGATGGCAATTCTCTTGTTTTTATATTTCCTTTCTAAGCTGAAGTCTGGGCACCTTTCGAAAACACATATTTCGGCTTGGAAGACGCTTAGGTAGGTGCCCATGGGCTCAAAGCATTTGGTCTTTGGTCCAAATCTCTGGATATAGTAAAAATCTGAAATTTAAATGCATGGTTGTAAGAAATAATGGTAGAAGAAATAAAAATAAGCAAAGTTTGCAGTGCTCCTGTTTTTGCAATCATTATCAATAAATATTTGCAAAGAAGAGATTACCCATCATGGTTAAAAGCTGCCCGTATTCTACCAATTTATAGAGGTGGTGATAAACCAGATCCTAATAACTATCGACCTATTTCTCTATTGAGCGAATTTAGTAAAAAACACGAAAGGGAATTGCACAACAGGATCCAAGCATTTATGAACAAAACAGGCAGATTTGAGAAAAATCAATATGGCTTCCAAAATCATAGCAATACCGCCTGTATAACACAAGACGCAATGGAGTATATAAATGGGAAATTGAATCGTGATAATTATGTAGCAGCTATCTTTGTCGACCTTAAATAACTAAACGCTATTGGTACAGTTGACTTTGAAAAATATTATGCAGATGACGGTGTAGGTTAGTTTTGACACAAAACTTTTAAAATGTTCATGTTATCCTCTAAGTTCGATTTAGAGCTTTTACATATAGTAAAACTAGATCCGAAATTTGTCGCCTATAAATACTTATATCCGAAAAACGCTTAATGATATGAAAAAAACGTTAAAGCAAGCTCACCTTATTATGTGATTGTCTAACTTTTTTAGTACAAACTTTTTTTCTCAGAATTACAGAACAAAAAAGTTTTAGTGGAACTTTCTGAATTTGGGATCAATTTTTTGAAAAGGCGTCAGTGCTCAGTGACATTTAAAAAAAAGTTGCCAAAAAAAATATTTATATTTTTACTAAACTTACATTTATTTAGAACACACTTATAAGTTTTATTCAAAAACAAAAAAGTTTTAGAAACAAAAGTTCCTTTATTTTAAAAATTTCTTAAAAAATTTCAGTTTAACATAACATAACATTAATTAAGTACAATATTTATTAGTAAAAAAATTATTTGCCGTCAAAAGTATTTGCAGAGTCACTTAGGAAAAACAATTATTATGGCAAGTGTCAGAATATGAATATCAATCAATGCATTCCTGACAGTGTAGTTTATCAAGAAAAATTTTTGAAAGTCGAACTCTTACAGGTTTTTGTTAATTCATTATTGTTCTCTAATTTTGTATGCAAAAACTAATTTTTTAAGAAGCAGTTCAAAAAAATTTATTTATAAACTGTTAGAAGGTCATGAAATTTGCATTTGCCTGTAGAGAACGTTATATAATAATTCACTAAAATGTCCATATCTTTTGATTGACTTAACTGAATTTCGTGATTTTTCACTTGTTTAAAAGGTATTGAGCTAAGTAATTTCAGTAAATTATTTTTACATGTTTCAAATTTAGAAGCACACTAAGGTAACCAGAAAATTAAATATAATATTTTAAAATAGGCAAAAGGTGATATCTAGTACCTCTAAAATTTTTTGACCGAAATTTGAGTAACAATATCAAAACAGCAATGGAAAAAAGTTACGATTTCATAATCCAAACCAATATGACATCTAGGAAAGCAAATATTTTCAAACTAGTACCAAATAATAGATATTTTTTGAAGTAGTATTCAAAAAATTCCAAAATTTCTGTTTGAAAACCAAGATTCTTGGACAGCAAATGAAAAATATTTGTGCATTTAACAGCAAATTAAAAGAATTATGATCGTAAATGACGTTGTATAACGGGGAAGTAAAGTTAATGACGGACTACAATAGACATTTTAGGTCAAAATAAAGAAGAGAAAACGTTCATTCTGCAAGTTGTAGAGAATTATCGACAAAAAATCCTTAAAACCAAAAAAAAATTCTGTTGCAGAAATCTTGCATAAATATTAGATATCTAAGTGCAACTAACTTCACCAATAACTAAGTGAAAAATGTGTTAAATAATCATTTATCACATCATTTATAACAAAGTATGGAGTAATCAGCTAAATAGCACATACGCCGATGTATTACCTTGAATTTTTATTTCAACACTAATATAACGGTTGTAATCCTCTTCGAAATTGTGAGTTAAATCCATTTATAGTTGCACTAAATATAGTTATGTTTAGTGAGGAGAATATATATTCAAGAGTCCGTGGTCAGAACAGTCCAATTTTCATATAGCAATACTTTGCGCGAATCAAATGATTACTATACTCCAATTGTTAGAAGTCACTTAAGCTTAAGCGAAATGGACTTCGTCAGACTTATATATTGAATAAAACACTTGTTTTTCGTTTAGACAAATATACAAATCTGGATTTTATTGTCGATAATTTCTTCTATTTATACAAAATCGATATTACTAAAAATTACACATTTAGCAAAATATTCTTAAAATTAATTGTTTCATAATGTCAAAAAAATGTGTCACATATTTTTTTTATATTTTCTTTGTAAATTTAATTGACCGACATATTCAGTTTTACTTTAAATTTATTACATCATAAAAATAAACGAAAATTATATTATTTACATTTGCATGGTAATCATATTTCATTTAATATTTTTTTTGTTTGAAATATGAATTTCATAAACTTTCTTTCGGTTTGTAATAATTTATATTTATTTTCACATATGTTTTTTGTTATCGTGTGAAAATGATTTTGCGGTTTGTTTACTTTAGAATATAATGGAAATTTGTTGGTTATTTTATGTGCGGTCATTGTAAGATTTTGTAGGAGTTAAGGGATGATGTGTAGATACATTACACTAATTCATATTTTGTCTAACTAAACATTCTTACATTATATTTCGTTTTGCCTATTTCAAAATATTATATTTAATTTTAGGTCACCCTATTATGCTTCTAAAATAATTTACTGAACGTGCAAAAATAATTTACTGAACTTACTTAGTTCAAAACCTTTTGAACAAGTATAAAATCACGAAATTTGGTTAAGTTAATCAAAAGATATGGACATTCTAGTGAATTATTACATAATGTTCTCTACAGGCAAATGCAAATTTCAAGACCTAACAATTTATAACTAATATATTTTGAACAGCTTCTTAAAAAATTAGTTTTTGCATACAAATTTGGAGAACACTAATGAATTTGACAAAAAACCGTAGAAGTTCAACTCTCAAAATTTTTTCTCGATAAACTACACTGTCAGGAATGCATTGATTGACCAATTGGCCCAATTTTTTGTGTGAATATCGTGTATTGACCAATAATTGAATTAAGCCCTGAGCACAAAAGAAAAATCAACATCTTGATCTTGACCAATCCAAAATCAACATCTTGATTTTTGATCCGTCTAATGGGTATGCATGGGAATTCTTTTTAGACCCTTAGCCGACAATACATTTACAACATTGATTTGCCATGAAACAATGACTTTTATCAACGAATTAAAAATTGCAAGCACTTTATAAAGGCTAATTTTTTAATATTATGTCACATATGTGGAGTAGAAAAATAGTCTTCCGTCATTCAGCTGGATTCGTTAGCGTTTGGAGTGGGTGGGGACCCACTGATTGGTCTAACGAATTGGTTGGGGCTCCAACTTTGTAAAAAAACCATGTGCCTTGCAACTGCTTCCTAAAACCTGAAAATTGGTTTGAGAGCAGTATATTAATTAAAAATAAGTTTTATGATCGTCAGTCACACAAATCCTGTAACCGAACGCGTCAGTCATGCGTTGAAGTTGTAAAAAACGGTACATCGTGCAAGTACTTTCTAAAATCTGATATTTAGTATACAGGTGAAGAATATTATTATAAGCACAAAAAATGTAATCAGTCAGTTTATTTCTGTAACAGATGCCGTCAGTCGCAAATAAAAGGTTACCCTTCCGTAGTACGGCGCGCTCAATAAATATTAACATACATTGAATAAAGTTTCTTTTTTCAATAAATGTTCATTTTATTGCATGTAAATTGAATCTGATCTACTTTCAATTTTATGTCGCTCGGTTCCCCTACTATAATGGTTTGTATGAAAAAAAAAACTGTTAAATGATTTATAAATTTGCAAAAATTAAAATCGAATTTGAATTCTTCAACAAGATTTTACTACCAGAGCTATAAAGTTTATGCAGAGTTACCATGTGGTAAAGTATTTGGATTTGAACTCAAAGGACCTCTTGCTATTTTTTCTGATTTATTCTTTTCTAACGACATATTTTTTCCGAGGGAAAGGGTGTTAATCTCAAGTCCAACCCATTCGAGATTTTGCTCTCAGTACTTAGTCTCAATTCTGAATTACGAGGATGTGTATCGAACACTTGGTGGCAAGACCATTTTCTTGCAATAACATGCACCACCGCAAACGGTTGTAAAACCTAAAATTAGCATTTTGGGTAACTCATTTTTCAAAATATCGTTTCTTCACATCATTTCATATAATTATCTTAATTATCGTTTTTTTTAAGAATCGGGCAGTCGCGGAAATTTTCAAAATTTTTTTTTACAAATTTGGTATCAATCGATCGGGCTTTGCCGTCTCCCGAAAACTTTATGAGATTGGGATGGTAGGACTCATCCCCACCCCTTTACACCCTCATTAAGTTTTAGCATATAAAAATCTATATCAAATAAATGGGAAGAGTTAAAAAAAATTTAATGGCACCATTATCTTTTATTCAGACCGGCGCAACTTTTGAGTCAAAAAGTTGGTTTGCATCCCCACCCCCAACCAACCCCGTGGGTGGGGTTGACACATCCTACCACCCCGACCATCCTACCACCCCAATCTCATAAAGTTTTCGGGAGACGGCCAAGCCCGGTCGATTGATACCAAAATCACAAAATTGAGTCAAAAAAATTTCCAAAAACCACGTTTTCTGCCCGATTCTTAAAAAAACGATAGTTAAATTTTTAAACCTTTGTACTATTATTTATTGCTCATTGGATTATTTTCATCACTTCGCAATTAGCAAGTTTAAAAAACAATTTAAAGAAATTTTAAAGTTTTCTTCTATTTGTTTTCAGTTTCCTTCTAAATTATGTGATGCGAAGTTTACAACCAACAGTGGATTTAAACGACATATGAACATACATACAGGTGAACATTTATTTAAATGTTCTGAATGTAATAAAGAATTTGCACGAAAGGGAACTTTGAAGACGCATTTAGAAACTCATTCAAAAGAAAGATTACTGGTAAGAATTTACTTTAGGTTTTGTGCTTAGTAGTAAATAGCGTAAATGTTAAAATAAAGTGGAAATCTTGATCTTTTTAACAATATTGATATTGACATTTTTTATATTAAGGGGTCTCGAATCTCAGATGATGGGTTAGCTAGGTCAAGTGGCAATCTAAAGATTTATTGTATTTAACCCTGATGTTGTAATAAGACAGATTGCGTTGTTGTAGCGGCGGGTGTGGTGCTAATCCTCCCACTCTGTATGACGTTGATGTCACTGTATAATGTGCAATATGGTATAATCCGAACCCTCAACATAGTTAATGGGCTCGATTGGATTAATGTTTTGCGGTAGAGAAAGTGTAAGTCTTCATTGACCGCGAAACCTAGTTCTGGAAGGACACAGTTCTACGACGAGGTATTTGTACAACAAATGGATGGGATGACTCGGCAGCTTTTGTTTGTCGATTATACTGCGCACACGATGGAAAGATATTTTGAATTTCCTTAGAGGAGAATTCGCTAAAGTTATATCGATAGTAGATTGACAATTCAGCCACATTTCCTCTGTGCTGGAGAGAATCAAGCTTGTCCGTTAGTTGGTATTACTAATTAACCGTATTGCTTTTCTCTGTACAGAGTCTAGACATTTTATTGTTGACTGACAAGCACCTCCCCAAACATTACAGCAGTACTCCATACATGGACGAATAAAGGACTTGAAGATTAGCAAAATTTGAGGTTGATCGTACATGTTTATTCCATTTCAGGATATCTTGAATATCCACTCCAAGAATTCCTCATGGTTGATTTTAATAAGGAAATTTTTATTTCGCTCTATTCGTGAACGACGGCATAGTTTGGTTTTGGTTGGATTAAATGAAACAAGATTACGATTACCCCATTCCATTATATGATCCAGATCTTTGTTGACAGAATCAATTAGCTGCTCCCTATCAGTGGTAACTGCAGTATGATATCGAAATTTAGGAGATGCATGTGATGCATGCAATGTGCTGTCATCAGCAAAACTATGGATTGACTGCTCTGTGAAAATAAGTAAGTCATTAATGTATAGAAGAAACAAGGTTGGTGAGAGTGCAGAACCTTGGGAAACCCCAGCATTGGTTGTGAAAATATTGGATGTGATACCATCTAAATTAACATGAAATTGGTGACCTGTAAGAAAACTGAATCCATGAGACAGTAAGATGGTCTATGCCATAAGATTTTAATTTAGCTATGAGATTTTTATGCCACACTTCATCAAATGCTTTAGAAATGTCAAGCGAAATACTGAATGTTTCACCATGGTTCTCCAGCGATTTGTTCCAGAGATGGGATACGTAGGCTAACAGATCACCTGTTGCATGACTTCTACGAAAAGCATACTGCTTGTCATCAATAATTCGCAACATTTCCAAATAATCTATCAAATTGTAGTTAACATATTTTTCAAATATTTTAGCTAAAACCGACAAAATTGCAATTGGTTTATAATTGTTAGGGTCTATCTTACAGCCTTTCTTTGATATGGGTTGAACGCTGGCCAGCTTCCAAGAATCGGGAAATATTCCGGTTTTATAAGATAAATAGAAAATTTTTGTTAAACTTGGAGCTAGTTGCCTAGCAAAGTTTTTAAGAATGAGAGGTGGAATACCGTCGGGGCCAGCAGATTTGTTAATATTGATAGAAAGAAGCATTTTCCGTACAATATTGCAACGAAAAATAATTGATTTCATTTTCGTTACAACTGGGGGAATGAGTGTAGGAGAATGGGGGTGTTCAACTATACTTGAGTTTTCTGCAAAAATACGACCCAAAAGATCCGCCTTCTCTTTCGAGTCGCTCACGGGAATGTCATTCAGAACTAAGGTTGGAATAGAGGATCGAGTAAAATTGCTCTGGACTGATTTAACTGCCTGAAAGAAACCTACGTGAGCCAGAAAGGTGCTCTGCGAATTTCTTTGCTTTCTTGTGGATAAACGCGTCTTTGTCCAAGTCTTTTTTGAATTTACTAATATTTCTGGCTTTCTTATAGGCGCTACCCATAGTCAGGTGTTTTATTAGCGTTATACGTCTTAAATGCTTTGCGTTTATTCCTCACTGCCTCATCAACATCCCACGTGAACCAAGGCTCAGTTTTAGGAGTGTATTAATCGATTTGGAATAGACCGCCGCATTCTGTCTTTTATGATTTTCGGACATTCTTATTGCCGATGTGCTAGGATCTTGATCGACACAACAAATAGTTTTCCAAGGTGTATCATCATAAAAGTTTCTCAGTCCCTCCCAGTCAGCGCGTTTATAGTTCCAAACGCGACGAGGATTTTGCTTTAGTTGGTGTCGGTGTTGTATGTGGAACGTTAATTATATCCACATATCACACATAACAATAAGTGAACAACCCTGGACAAGATACACATTGTTAGTTGTTAAGATGGCGAAACATCATGTTAACTATAATAAGTGAATGTACAAATAATAAATTTATATTAATAATAATAAAATATATACTAAAATAAGTGTATCATCTTCATTACTATACAACAACTTAAAAATATAACATGGCGCAGTAAAAAGGATTTATTGGATGTCATCAAAAAATTAAGATTTTATGAATCTCGTGCAACTTGAAAATAAATTTAGTTTTGGTTGTTGAAATTTGAAGCGGAGAAAATAAAACAATATTTTAAATATGGAAAATCCAAATAAGCCTTGTAAAATGTCTTTAGAGGGCAATCTCGCTGTAAGTTGGGCTAAATTTAAAAAAAGTTTGGAAATTTATTTTAAAGCTTCTACAATGGGTGAGATTCAAAAAGATGTGAAAGCCGCAATTCTTAAAAATTTAATAGGCGATGAAGCACTCGATTTGATAGAAACTGCATTGGATTTAGATGAAAATGATTTGGAGGAATTCGAGACGATTGTAAAAGCATTGGATGATTATTGTAAACCAAGATCTAATGTTTTGTATGCAAGAAATAAATTTTTATCATAGAAAGCAAGCAAGTGAAGAACCTTTTGAAAATTTTTATCGTGATTTAAAGAAATTTAGTTACTTCTTGTGAATTTGGTACTCAGGAACTGGCAATGTTACGTGATCGTATAGTTTTTGGAATCTGCGACCAAGAACTAAAAGAATATTTTGTTAAACAAAGATGATCCAACGTTGGAAAATGTTATTAAAAAGGCAAAAACAACTGAAGGTACAAAAAATTATTACTAAAAAGGTTATGTCACACGTCCAATGAGTTAAATGTGAAGTCATCAGAAAAAAATCAAACAAAATATAAAAACAAGAAGAAAAAACGAAGTGAGAGCAGTAAAATCAAACAAATCCAACAAAGATGTCTACAATCAACAAAGTTCAACTCAAAATGTAGATGATAATTCGGATAGTGTTTAAAAAAATTAATTGTTCTAGATGTCGGACTTGGCATAAATTACGAGAATGTCCAGCATTTGGGAAAAATGTAAATCCTGTGGGATTCCGGGACACTTTGAGGTAGCCTGTAATAAAATGGCTAAAAAATTAAATCAGGTGAGTACTGTTGATACAGATTTAGATATTAATGAAATATTATTTGTGTCATCTGTTTGAAAATTCTGGAAAAAATTGTTGGATTGAAACTATCGTTTTGAAAAATAAAAATATTAAATTTAAAATTGATACAGGATCGGAAGTGAATGTTTTACCACTTAAAATTAGCCAGGAATTAAATATAAATCCGGATAGTTTTGTTCGAACTAATGTCAGATTAGAGACGTATGGTGGAAATAAAATTCAAGCAGTTGGGAAAATAAATTTAAAATGTGCAAATAGTCAGGGAATTTTCGTTATTGAGTTTTATGTAGTACAAGAAAACGCTTGTGCTATTCTAAGACTAGGTTCTGCTGAATTAATGGGCTACATTTCCGTAAAAAATGTTTCTAGTTTGGAAACAGAGAATTTTGTTTAAAAATATCAAGAAAATTCTGATGGAATGGGTAAATTTCCAGCTAAATATAAAATTATAATAGCTCCAAATGTCGCTCCTATAATAAAAACCAGCCAGACGTATCCCGATTCATTTAAGAGGACGTGTACAGAAAAAATTAAATGATATGTTAGAGAACAATATAATTGAAAAAGTAGACGAGCCAACTAATTGGGTTAATAATTGCACATTTATAGAAAAAAATGACGGATCTATTCGTGTGTGCCTAGACCCAATTGAGTTAAATAAACATATCGTAATATCTTAAATCAGGGGTTCTGGCAAATAGAGGCTGGACGATGATTCAAGTAAATTGTGCACATTTAAAACGATTTTTGGATGCTTTAGGTTTAAAAGATCACCGTTTGGTCTAAAAACCGCACCAATGGTTTTCCAAAGATTAATTAAGAAAAGTTTTGGTGATATAGATGCGGTGGAAGAATATATCGACGATTTATTGATTGCGTCACCAACAAATGAAGAACATGACAAAATATTGGATAAAGTTATGTCCCGGGCACGTGAATTAAATATAAAATTTAATAATAAAAAATTTCAATACTGTGTTCCGCAAGTGAAATATTTTGGTCATGTAATATCAGGTCAAGGTATACAACCAGATCTTGATAAAATTAAGGCGATTAAAGAAATAACAGCTCCGCCTGATAAAAAAGCGTTACAAGGAATTTTAGGCATGGTTAATTATTTAAGAGCATTTATACCAAATATGTCTGAGTTAACTTCGCCGTTAAATGCGCTTTTGAAAAAAAAATGTTGAATTTAAATGGTTAAATGTACATATTCTACCGTACTAGAGAAAATTAAAAATATAATCTCAAGCCAGCTCGTACTAGGTCATTTTGATGTTAATAAGCCGGTAAAAATACAAACAGATGCATCACAAAACGGCTTAGGGTCATGTTTATTGCAAGATAACCAACCCATTGCGTATGCATCAAGAAGCTTGACGGACGTGGAAAAGAGATACGCGCAGATCGAAAAAGAGCTTTTGACGATCGTGTATGCCTGTCGCAAATTCCATCATTATATTTATGGTAGGAAAATTGTAGTGGAAACCGATCATCACCCACTAATTTCGATTTTCAAAAAAGATATTAATAATATTTTTTTGCGCACGAATTCAAATTATACGGATGAAATTATTAAAATATAATGTTCAGCTAGAATATGTTTCTGGCAGATTTACTGTCTCGAAATTTTAACAAAAATGATGCTGAAAATTATGAGGAGACATTTGTAACGCAAGTAGTTCATTCCATAAATACAACACCAGGTAAACATACTACGTTTGTGAGAGAAACTAGTCAAGATCCTATTCTGTCAGAAATTATAAAAAAATGTGTGAATGGATGGCCCACTTCTAAAACTAAAGTTGAGGAAAATTTAAAAAGATATTGGAAAATAAAAAATAAAATTTATTTCGAAAAAGAAATTTTATTTTATATAGGTAGAGTAATAGTACCAAATTCGTTGAAAAAAGAAATGTTAAGCTTGTTACATGAAGGTCATTTTGGTGTGACCAAAACTATTGCTAGGGCGAAAACTTTATTATTTTGGCCTAGTATAAATTCTGACATTGAAGAATTAATTTTTAAATGTGGAATTTGTGAAAAGTTTCGATCAGCCAATAAAAAGGAAATGTTAATCCTTCATGAGATTCCTGACTGACCGTTCGAAAAAATCGCTAGTGATGTTGCCCAATATGGGTCAAAATACTATTTATTTCCTTACGATTATTTTTCGAAATGGCTGGAAGTTCGTCAGATGAATAGTACATCAGCTTACGATATTATTAAAGTTCTAGAGTCTGTATTTAGTACTCATGGGGTACCAAAGCAATTAATTTCGGATAATATGCCTTTCTCGTCTTGGGAATTCACTTAATTTAGTCGTGAAAATAACTTTGAAGTGATTACTTCAAGTCCACGTTATCCAAAGTCAAATGGCATGGCGGAAAAAGGTGTTCACATTGCAAAACAGATGTTGAAAAAATGCCTTGAAAGTGGTATAGCGTTATGGAAAGCATTGTTGGAGTATCGTGAGTCGTGTCACACCTTTAACTGGATTAAACTTGTCGCCAGCACAAATTTTAATTAGTAGATGTTTAAGAACAAAACTTCCGATTCTAAATTCATTGTTAGATCCTAAACCTGTTCAGGATGTGAAAAAGGAATTGTTTGAAAAACAAAATAAAATCAAATCAAATTATAAAAGAGCTCATGTAAGAGCATCATTCGAAATAGGGGAAGATGTGGTTTATCAAGAAGGTGGTAAGGATAAAAATTGGAAAACTGGTAAAATTTTGGGTAAAGCAAACACTCCTAGATCATATTTTTTAATAAATGAAAATGGTAACGAAATTAGACGAAATTCTTATCATTTAAGAAAGTCGGGAAACAAATTTTGTTTAAAAAAGAAATTGGAATCAAACGATGTGGAATCGAACAATTTTACCGATGAGAATCAAAGTGCTCAAACTGAAGATATTTCGGGTTCTTCAGTTTCGGAAAATGTTTCAAGTCCTACATCGAGAACAACAAGAACAGGAAGACAAATAAAACTAAATATTCATTGTAGTAATGATGAATGAGAAAATTGGATTAATAAAAAGGGGGATGTTGTATGTAGAACGTAAATTATATCCACATATCCCACATAACAATAAGTGGACAACCCTGGACAAGATACACATTGTTAGTTGTCAAGATGGCGAACATCATGTAAACTATAATAAGTGAATGTACAAATAATAAATTTATATTAATAATAATAAAATATATAATAAAATAAGTGTATCATCTTCATTATTATACAACAACTTAAAAATATAACAGTCGGTGATGTAAATTGCACTATTGCTGATATTAGTAAATGGTCCGATGTTCCGAGGGGTTGTTCAACTTTTGTCTTCGTAGTATCTGGTTCGTTTGTCAAAAACAGATCCAGCAAATTACTGTTATGATGTGAATTGTCTGCGATTCTAGTGGGACATTCTATCATTTGCGTCAAACCGTGATAATCTGCGAGTATCAGTTCGGCTTGTCTTCCTACGTCGTCAGTGCACGATTCTTCTTTATTATGAATATTAAAGTCTCCAAGAATGACCATTCTTGCTTTGGGGTAGTCCGTCGTAATCTTGTCTAGATTAGCCGATATTTGATCGCAAAAAGGACATCCTGGGGAGAATTTGGGGATCTGTATAATCCTATTATAAACATAGTGTAATCAACACCTGAGATCTTCAGTGCTAGAGAATTATGATGCTTAGAGTTCAACTCGTAGGCCTTAATTCTCATACATGAAAGTGAATCTCGAACAAATACACAGACACCATGTTCCAAATCGTAACTAGGTATCCGGTATTTATCGAGATCCAATTTCGATGCTTTGCCACTAACAATTGTTTCGGTAAGAAACGATATGTCAGGTTTATTTTTTTCGATGTAGTGATGAACCACGTTTAGATTCGAATTGAGACCTCTTATGTTGGTGAAGTCAATGCTAAGCTGTTGGTTCACTCTGCTGCCATTTTGTTGAGACAAAGACTTACCCTTTGACATTGCAGGTATAGATACTGAAATTTGGCCAGGCCTAAATTTCAACACTACACAGTACAAAATAAAATGGGTATTTCTGTCACAAAAACACGATAGCAGGCGTCATGCAACAGTAGCACGATAAATGTTTCATGTTTACTCTGCTTTTCTGTAAACTGCGTGTTGAATTTTGTTGCGTATTTTCTATGCTTTTCGGTTGGGATATCATCGAAGGAGATCATGCAGTTGTTACTCATTTGACGTGGATGTGTCTTAATCATCTTCCACAGAGTTTTATTTGTGCCAAAGTTTGACTTACTCACTAAATCTTTTCAATTTTTACGTTTGTGTTCCATTACTAGCTTATTTATCTGCTTGTTCAGGCCCGGAATTCTAGAATCAGTTGGATCTGCCTTACGGATGTCATCTCTTTGGGAGGAAAGTACACAAGCTTCTTGTGGGAAGTTTGGTTTAATATTTTGTATTCTGCCGGCTGGAATGAAACGAGATCTAGCTTTGTTAAAAATTTCTCTGAATTTTCTTTCCCCAGAGAGGGCGTCAATTAGTAAAAATTGCTTACTGAATTCCATTTCAGTAAAATTGGTAAAATTATGCCAGTCAAATTTGTTAAAATTGATATATGTCTCGGATTTCGTTTCGTTTAAAGAACGGCTTAAGGTGATTATGATCGGCACATGGTCTGATCCCAATGCAAATTCAGTTCTCGATTCAGTGATTGGCATTACTGACGTGCTGGCAAGTGAGACATCTCGAGAAGAGTATGAGTTATTTGTTACTCTTGTTGGTTGTGGTTCATTGAGGACTCCAAAGTTGGAGCCATCAATTTGATCTGCAATGTTTTCACTTCTTGAATCAGTGTTCAAGTGTGAGTGCCATAGATCTTGGTGCGCATTCATATCACCGAGAAATAGACAGTCTTTGGTATAAAATAAATGTCCTATGGACAGTTCATAACCTGTATCACAGCTGCTTACTGGTGGAATATAAATATTGACTAGATTTATCTCCGTATTTCCGGATTTTATTGTAATACTCAGTTGTTCTAGGTGTTTATCAGTTCCCGGTACTGCTGGTAATGTGGTTGTACGGTAGATAATGGTTTTGTGTATGATAAAGGCAAGGCCACCACCTTTGTCCTTCCATCTATCCAGTCTTATAATTCTATAATCACAGATACTATCACTAATCTTAGATCTTACATTTAATTTGGTTTCTTGTAAAACCGACTATAATATTGTTTTTATACATAAAGTTGATGATATCCTCGATTTTGTTTATGATGCCATAACAATTTAGCTGCATTATTTTCACTTGGGGTTTCCGGATGTGTGTTCATTCGCATTTTGTTCTGTTGCCAGCTCGTGTTTGTATGTTGACTTGATGCATGGCAACATGGCGCTATGTAGTTTTTGGTCCATTGCTTATGTGTTGCAAGGTCTGAGCACTTCTTGAGATGACACCATTCTTTACAGCTATTACACTGGACGGATGTAGTGTTTGCCCTTAAAATATTTTTACATATTGCACAATGCCATGTTTTAGTTGGTCCAGGATTTCTTTCAATACCAGCCAGGACGAGGAGGATTTGAAGCAGTGAGGCCAGTGACAATTGCTTCTTTATCCAAAAAATGGAGCGTCGGAGTAGCACCTTTCATCGAAATTTTTGTGATGGTCCTTAGTCGGAACTGGGTTCCGAGTACTTATTGGGCGTAGACCCGTTCATCTTGAGAAGTCAAAACCTGTTTCATTGTGCACACTACCAATAAGAATTTAGCTTTGATATCTCATATGAAAATTCATACACAAGGAAAACAGGTAAAACTTTGTTTCAGTTAACCATCTAAGTTTTTGTACGAAAAAAAAGTCAGGCAAATGCGAATATAATTCGCTCGCTGAGGGTTCCGTGTATATAATATTTGAGAAAAATACAGTTTTTGTTAGTTCATGTAAGGTTTTGAGGATTTTCATTGAACTCAATATTAAAGCCACCTATCATAATAGTTGGAAGCAAAAGTGTCGTCAAATTATTGCCAACGAGTGCATGGTGAAGAGAGTCGAGTGATTTATCTACTGAACATTGGTGAGATCGGTATACCGACAGGATTTGAACTCCAGCTAGTTGAAAAATTAAATATTCACAGTGACTGCCAGCAGAGTATAAATCGAAATGATGGTGGCTACTATTTTTCTGCACTAGTGGTACTGTATCAGACCTAACGAAAAGAACACACCCCCAACCTCGATTTACTTGATTGTAACAATTTTATACTTCAACCAATTAGTGATCAGCCTTATAAACATTACCATATTAAATGATAATCAATCTATCGAATAGGTTATCGCATAATTTTTCAACCTAACCCCTTTCGCCCGAAGTCGAGTTCATCTGATTTGTTAAACTTGTTTGATCTGGTCTGATCTTGTTTGTTAATTTCTTTATTTCGTTTGACTTAATATTTTACTATCATACGAATTTGCTACAACGTAGCAAAATTTATCCTCTTCTAAGATTATGAATGTGAATAGTCAATCACAAAAACACAATTTTAAATTTCAATCAAATGAATACGCTTTCGAAAATTACAAAAAAAATTGTTTTGGACTAGAAAAAAATTAACCTTTCATATGACAATGTGAAAAAAAAATATGAAAATAATT
>OY856188.1:27277765-27388293 GCA_963693315.1 Diogma glabrata
TCATTTTTGGCGAATGTGTTTGCTTTAAAAAATTAATGAATGAATTCACAAATGACCTAACGCGATGAAAAAAGTGGTTTAGTAGTGTTTAACCTTTTTTATACAATTTTGTATTTGTGTAATCGTTTATTAATTTATTTTTATTTACTTTTTCTTAGCCCAATATTGAAGAAAACGAATCATCTCTTTTGGCTTATAACACCTGTTATAGTGAAACGATTTGTAAAGAGGAAGTAATGCTGCCTAACGAGAACGATTGATTTAACATTTCAAAACAAAAATAAAATTAAAGATAAAACTCTATAAACTATTGAATTGTCAATTCTATAATTAGGACACGCTGGAACACTCCCTTCTAATATATACCCGAACATCTTAACTTATGATGATCGATGGACAGTCAGAACCAGAGCCACATCTTTAGACCGAATTAACAAAACTTTTAGATTAGATAACAACGGCACTTCATCTAAAATTGGCTAAAACGCAATAATGACCAAATGCAACGCCGCGTAGTGGAGGTATTCAAGCAACTGCGAGAGAAGTTCTGACTTGTTTAACATCGCACGAACACTAAAACTGGCCATTAAATGATGACACGATCATTGATCAACTTTGCAGTACCACGCATAAGCTCATCCCAATAATTACACCACTAAACATGGAGTTATATTTGGCCCGACTCCGTTAGAAAACTGACTAAATTTTTGTGCGCAGAAAACAAGCCAAGCGGGCGTTTTTATCTTCGAGAGGGAGTTGGTAGCGCAGGGGTTTAATATATGTATTTACATTTGAATAATTTAATTCTACACAACTTACGGTGCATGCGCAATGCAAACATTTTTACTCATGAGATTTGAGAAACTTTTTGATTTGATTTTGTAACGGTGCATGCACATTGTATGAGTTTTTTGCTCATGAGATTGGAGCAAATTTTTATTCTTTAATAGTAGTCGTGAGGAAAAAGTTAAGAAATGTTTAACTTTTTCATTGAAAAAAATATATTTCAAAAACAAATTTTTTTTTCTCAAATTCGTCGAGTTGGTTAAATGGTTAACCATAAACTCTGATCAGAAAGACGCCGGTTTGATTCTCGAATCGACCGGCCGGAATTGAGATAAAACTTTCATTACGGATCTTTCGCTTTTCAAGCGAAAGATCCGTAATCTAGATTTTTTGGTAGATCAAGTTGCAAATACAATAAATTTACACAAATACATTTACAAATCTGTAAAATTAGTAAACAAACAAGACGCCATTTATTTATTATTATTTTTTAAAGTGAAAGTTATTTGTTTAAATAAATGTTGTGTTTAAATCGTGTTTTAAATTCAAAATTAATAAAAAATTATTTAATTAAATATTATTAATTAACAAAAACATTAAATGAGAGTTCACAAACACAACTACAAAATTAGATCAAATTTTTTCATATTATTCGTTTTGTGAAAAAAAAATCCTTAACAAATCACTTTTTCTGCTCTGGCAAAAAGAAAACGACATAATACATACAAACATATTTCACATCAACTTTTGTTTTTTGTTATTTTCAGACCCTAGCTAGAAACACAACACGGGCGAAATCGTCCGACGACGACGTTAGTAACATTAGAATACACAGGATTAATAGATTTCAAACACAACTACAGCGATAAACGAAAAAGTTTTTTTCGTCGGAGAAAATTTAGATTCTATTTCTAATTTATCGTCGGCGATGATTATTGCCAGATATCAATTTTATTTTTATTTGGCTGCCAGTTATGGTATAACGAATATAAGGTATTCTTGACAGCTAATCGAAAATTTTGTGTGACGTCATCCGGCGTAAATATAAAGAAACAAAAATGTTTTAATTTGAAAATTAGAGAAAATATAATTTTTAGGTTATGGTTTTCCTTATTTTTTTCATTAACAATTTGTTTATTAAGTTTTCTAACTCTAAAGAACATTTTGCAGGGTAGGAAATTCGACGTCCACGCCATGCTGCAGAGGTAATGCAGACAGAATTAGGTTGGTGTATCGGAGACAAGCAGAGAAAAACTGCTTAGTCTATTACGCTACATCACGGCGAATTGGCGCTTTAAAACTTCTTATAACCTTAACATCATAACAGAACCATTAACGAAAATTTGGGTTGGGACTGAGGTTAATACCATCACTCCGAAAAAAAGGCTTTGTTTAATTTGATAACCAAAAAAGGAATACCAGACACTAACAAAACAACAGAAGTTTTACCTGGACGTAAGAAAGAACCAAACTACCGAATCGGAACGTGAAACGTGTGAAGCCTGATCGCTCATGATGCTTTAATAAGCCTAGAAACAGAGGCTGAGAAGCATAGGATGGATATCATTTCTCTACAAAAAATTAGACAGCCAATAATCGGAAAACAAAACTCGAATAGTCATTCTTTATGCAGTAGTGGTCATTCTTTTCGAAATGAATTTAGTACTGATTTCCTTGTTGATGCACGCATACAAGAAGCCGTGTTGAAATTCATCCTGGTCAATGAGAGGATTTGCTACTTGGGGGTACGCGGTACATAAAACAATATTTCTCTTATTGCCTTGCATGCACCTACTGAAGCTAAGACCGTCAATATTTTCTACAAAGTACTGGGGGAGGTTATGAAATCAACCCCAACAATGATAATGGTGAGAGAATGACTGAGTTTGCATTATCAAATAATTTGAGAATTGCCAGTACTTTCTTTTCGCATCGATCGATTCATGTTTATGTTTTTTTTTTTTACGACTTATGTTTTTAAACCGAATGGAAACTCTTGAAGTCAATTTGATCAAGTACTAGCAATAGCACGTTTCTTTTCGAGCGATTTGGATGTGCGTTCCGTTAGATGTGCAAATATTGGAAGTAACCACTTCCTTGTATGTTCTAAGATAAGGTTTCACTTTCAAGAATTCTCCTCTAAGGAAATTCAAAATATCCTTCCATTGTGTGCGCAATTTAATCGACGAACAAGAACTTCAGAGTTATCTCACCCATTTGCTGTCCAAATACCTCGTTGTAGAACTATGTCGTTCCAGAACGATTATTTTAATAGAGTGGTCAAATTGTGGAACTCAATGCCCGGCTCCGTATTTCCCGATGAATATTCTCCTCAGATGTTTAAAGAAAATGTCCATCGTCATTTAAAAGAATCAGTATAGTTATTCCTATATCCTCATTCCTTCCATTTTTCTCATCTCCTTCCATTTTCCTCATCTCCTTCCTTTATAGTTGACATGGTATCTTCGGATATTCAAAGAGTCTAAATAATGAATATTTCATATTTAGTGTGCTAAACATGTCTAACTAATTAATAAAAAAAAAAAAAAAAAAAAACAATCAATTTAACGATCTTTTACTCATTAGAGTATTTAAAAGTTTGTCTTTTAAAGTCCAATCATTTTCAGTGAAGTGTAAGGAACAAACTATCTTACAATAAATACGAACATTTTCTTTTTCCTCATGATTCTATCCACTACAAATTGATTTATTTTTCTGGAAATTAAAAAACCTTATGTTTTGAGTATGATTTTTCACATTTGTTAAAAACTTTTGCAGGTTTTAACCTAATTCGGCATTTAAATTTGTATATGTTTTAATAGTAAAACAAATACTAAAGTTCATTAATTAATGAATGAATTAATTTCAATCATTTCATCAACTAATATATTAACTTATAAATCAAAATAAATATATTTTTAAATTAAAAACAATAGCTTTTCTCATTGATAATAACAACAAACGTATTATATAAAACTCTGAATGACGTCAATCAAAATCAAAATGGCATCGCTGTCACTCTAGTGAGAATACCTTATTTTCATTTTACCATGGCTGCCAGTGTAGTTTTTAATGTAATTGTGACAGTGTCGCCAACTGAAAAATATAATTTTTTGATGTTTTTCGCGTTTCTGAGGTTGTAATCGTTTTGTTTTGAGTTGTCAACTGAATTTTCAGTTTATGTTCAAAGTTCGATTTTATTCATTTATTAATTTTCATAATTTGTATTTAGTATTTTATTTTTAAAATTAGTTATTAGTAGAATTAGTTATTTTTAAAATTGAATCATTTTGACAAAGAACAAAGTATTTTATTTTTGACAGCTTTTGACGCTGACGCCTTTGTATTGGTTACAACAGCGACATTGTAGACGTTTTTTTTATCGTCCGACGTTATCGTCCGTATTGTGCTTCTACCTTAATTTATAAATTGATTTATGTGGGTTTCTTTTCACTTTTCTAAATCAATTTATAAAATAGGGTATGAAACAATGAATAAATATCTAAGGAAGAGTCTAACCTAGAGTTTTAAATTTGAAAAATTTCGTATAATAGCATATTCTGCAATTGCGTATTGAAATATTTATAAAAGATTCAATTAATTTGTAGAAAGTTCCCCACTTGTAGAAAGTTCCCCACTTGTAGAAAGAATCAGCACAACGTCCATGATTCGTTCTTATTCGGCTTAGCGTGGTCCAGGTATGACGTGGCAAATCGAAACCAGGTTGGGTAGAAGTCGGGTTAATAATAGAAAGCCCAAGTGTGTTGTAATGATGCCAGGAGGTGTCCCAGGCATGGACGATATTAAAACTAGTTGCCAGCAGGGTGCTGGCAGTTTTATGTGGAGGCTTTCTTGACTTCAATCGACAACTAGTGTGATCACCGTAATATTTGTGCAAGGGTAACGTGATGTTGTTGGTTACCTTTTTATGTTCACGCATGAGAGCATGTGAGCGTCTGAGTGCAGGTGGAGCGATATTGCTTAACACATGGAGCCGAGGTAAAGGAGTAGACCTGATAGTACCACTTATGGTACGCATCGTGGCATGTAGCTGGCAGTACACTTTTTGAGTATGTGTGCTATTCAACCAGACTGGTGCGTCGTACTCAGCCACTGAGTAAAGCAGACTTAGAGCAGTTGTGCGGAGGGTAGCTGGAGGAGCACAGAATGTCGAGCCTGCCAGTTTGTGCAATATATTGTTTCTCGTTTTAAGTTTTTTTGACGTATTCACAAGATGGAGTTTAAAAGAAAGAGTTCTATCGAGAGTAATGCCCAGATACTTTGGCTGTTGATTGTATTTAATGACAGTGCCGTTAAATAACACTGATATTTCGTGTTTTGCCAGTTTGTTGTTTAAGTGGAAACAAGAACTCTCGGTTTACTTAGATTAGGAAATAAGCTCCACGTTCGAAAATAGTCATTCATTATCACCAGGTCAGTTGAGAGTAAATCTTCCAAGACATCCATGTCTTTATTTTGGGTGGCCAGAGTCCAATCATCAGCGTAACCAAATTTCTTTGATGTTGCGTCAGGAATGTCATGAATGTACAAATTAAAAAGTAATGGCGCCAGGACGGAACCCTGTGGCAAACTATTGTTAAGCATTTTGGACCTACTACAGGAATTATTTAGATGGACTTTGAATACACGATTACTCAGCATGTTGTTAATTAAACGCGAGATGGTGTTACAAGGTATTGCATTGAACAGCTTATATATAATCCCAATACGCCAGACCGTGTCATATGCTGCAGTGAGATCGATGAATACTGCGTCTGTTTTTAATTGTTTTTGATACCCAGCTTCGATATAGGATGTTAAAGCGAGCAGTTGATCAGTGCAACTGCGATTGGGGCGGAAACCAGCTTGTTCGACTGGGATCTGGTCATTCAGTATCGGTGCGATATGGTTGTATATGAGCAGTTCTAACAATTTGTAGCAGGTGCTCAAAAGAGCAATTGGGCGATAGCTTCCTGGTTCATTGGATGGTTTACTTGGCTTAAGTATCGCTATCACTTTTGTAGTTTTAAAATGTTTTGGATGATTGCCGGTTTCCAGGATATTCGAGAAAAATTTAGTCAGCCATTGTTTTACATTTTTTCCAGCATTGATAAGAAATTCTGGAAAAATAGCATCGTACCCAGCTGCTTTTCCATTTTTTGTTTGGGACAGAGCTGAATCTAGTTCTTCGCTTTTAAAAGAGTTCGCATACTTCGATTGAGACGAGCAATTGCGCTTTATTTCTCTTAATTTACGTTTAATGGTTCTCTTATGGAGGCGATTAATAGAAGAACGAGACACGTTTACGATATGATTCGCAATGTCCTTTGGATTTATTTCATTGTTGGTACGAGCAATTGAGTTTGAGCCACCCAGCTTCTGAAGGAGACTCCAAGCTTCCCTGCTTGAATGGGAAAAATCAATGTTTTCAACAGTGCTAATTCACTTTTGCTTTCTCGCGGCGTCCAGTGAGTAAATTAAGTCATCAGTCACGTCTGCCTCACCACTACTAAGGAACTCCTCATATAATTTATCGCTCTCTTTACTCCAGCCAGGAATGTATTCTTCACGGAAGCCTCTTGGAATGCATTTCTTAGCAGTTGAGATGATGGCTCCAAGGAACCTATCGTAATTTTTAGGAATGGGTTAGATCCACTGCATCCAACTCCAACCTATATTTATCCTAGTCAGCTTTGGCTCTCATGGACACATCTCATAGTTGTGCCGACCAGGGTTACCAGACGTCCCGATTTCGTCGGGACTGTCCCGATTTGTAACATAGGTTCCCGCGTCCCGATTTTCTCCAAAAAGTCCTGCAATGTTAATTAAATTCAACCTACAATGAGCACACACCAAAGAATTAAGAGAATAGAGGAAGTGAAATTGATGTTAAAAGTTGAAGTAATTTTTGCACACCAACAAATTGTTAGTTGTTACTAATATACTTGTGTTTTAGTAGAGGCGCCGTAAATATTTCTATTATTGCATTGAATTCCAAATTTAAGCGTATTTTTGCCCCCAAAGTTAATGTAAAAAAAGAGACGCCATTACATAGAAAAACAACATAAAAAAATTTGACAGTACCACATAAAAAATTTGAAAATTTAAAACCGAAGCATTCTATTATTGTTTACATTGATTTTAGATTATATTTTTTTGTCGAAAATATTTAAAAAACTTAAAACTTATTAATCGAAAAGTAAATTATAATATCAATATTAGTTAATTATGATAAGAAATCCCATCCTGTATATGTTTTCGGTAAGTTTTACACGTCATTATCACACACTTCATATTTAATTTTTATTCAAAATTTTCACTTAATATGTTTAATTTTTCTGTAAAATCATTTTTAAATTATAATAAAATCACTAGTATTTCTTATATTTATTATAAACTCGTCAAAATATCACCACGATAAATATTAAAAACAATTTTATTAAAACAAAATCATAACCAAGTAAAAAAATGTTTACAAATTTTGTTTTTGACAGCTTAAAACCGACGAATTGAAGATAAAAAAGAGAGAAAACGACTTCAAATATTTTTATTTATATATACAGTAGTTTCATTTCCTTAGTCTCTTAATTCTTTGGCACGCACAGATAAAATTTTGATGAGGGGTCAACATACTAAAACATTCTTGTCCAAAAATAAAGCAATGCTGCATGCAGGAATCTTCTTATGTAATTTTTGACTACATCTTTACTCGACATCTTGTAACTCTAGGACGTTAGAATTTTTTAATCTCTGTAGGCATTAATACAAAAGCGTTTGCGATCGATTTTGATCGATTATGATCAATGTTGATCTACGGGTCTGACTACCCTGCGTACTCCAGTCCCTGCCATGAACATATGAGTTAGCGTGAGATATCACATATGTGAGGTGTGAGATATCACATATGACATCTCCTGCAAAGGCAGGAGATATCATTAGCCAAGATGATATCTTAGGGTGCTGGCGGACGAACTTTAATTAGTCAACGGCAGCACTTCCAGTCTTAGCTGGGCAGCGTTCCGTAGCGGTACCGCTAATTAGCTCTTCCGAGGAATCGAACCAACACGTAGTTATGTGTGTGCTTTGTGCCTCGATTAAGGTGGTGGGCGGTGCGTCTGGGGTGCGCTGCATCAGCATGCTGGATTATTTGCATTTAGTTTTGTTTTGTTTTCTGCAAATTTCTCACAATTTGTTTTTCACTTATTATTTTGTTATTATTTCTTCATCTTATCATGAAATATTGGCATATGTCATATTTTGTAGTATGATAAGATTTTTTACTTAGTTATGCATTTTTACTTAGTTATGCAAAAAAATAAAATAAACATTTTGATATATATATGGCAGTACAACCGAAAAAAAATAAGTCTGCAAGTGGTAAAGCAAATGTGCGCAATCCACCCGTCCATAAAGCGGCACGTGCCCGAAATTTGCAGGGACAAAACATATATGAATCAATAAAAATTTTTAAAATACATGTTCAAAACATCTGCGGATTGAACGCTAACCATGACCACGTGCAACATCATCTTGAGCACGACAAACCGAACATTCTATTCCTTACAGAAACACAAGTTTCTGAAAATTTTCTCTTTATAGAATCGCTTAATTCCCAATATAGGCTCGAATCAGCTTTCAAACTCCATCAGGGCGTATGCGCATTCATTCATGAGAGTGTTGCCTACACGCGCTTTCCAAATTTTCAACTACACGGTGACGGCTTCAATACAATGGTTTTAAAGATTTGTCTTCCAGAAATGATAGTCTGGGAGCCCGCCGACATAAACAGCAACTCATAAATACTCTTCTATAATTTTTTATATGGCTTAATTACGCCTTGTCTACCACTTTTTTTTCTCTATCACAATTTTCTTAGTCGCGGGTTTTTCTCTCCAGTAATTTTTAAACTTGTCAATACCGTATTAAGCTAAAAAATTATAGATACTCTATTTTCAAAAAATTTAATACCAAGAGAAATTCATGAATTGCGAGAGAAAAAACTTGTCCGACAAAAATTTCGGTTCGTTATTTTAATTAATTTCGTTAATTTTTTAAAAATAGAGTAGCTATAAATTTTTAGCTTAATACGGTATTGACAAGTTTAAAAATTACTGGAGAGAAAAAGCCGCGACTAAGAAAATTATGATAGAGAAAAAATGTGGTAGACTAGGCGTAATTAAGCCACTCAAAAAATTATAGAAGAGTATTTATGAGTTGCTGTTTATGTCGGCGGGCTCCTAGACTATGACTTTTTTTACAATAGCTTTATACCGGTCCCCCAAAAAACGTAACCCAAACTTTTTTAATATATTGACAAAAATTGTGGACGAGATGAAAGTCCCCTAATTGTGAAGTTATCGTTACCGGTGACTTCAACGTCCACAACAAATCATGGTTGGAATTCTCCAAATCGACCGACGATGTTGACAATAGTGGAAAGCTGGCAGAAATTTTTGCCGCGTCTCAGGGCCTATTCCAAATTGTTAAAAGCCCGACTTTCACTCCCCGTAATGGCGGTGATAATAGTTTTCTTTTAGATCTCTATCTTACCACAATGCCAGATATTACGAGTGTTGATGTCGCGAAAGGTAGTATTGGACATTCTGATCATTATTTAATCTCATCAGTTATCAAAACTGATTTACTTAAAACTACAGCTCCCAAACCCCGTAAAATATTTCACTACTCAAAAATGGATAAAAGTGGTCTTCAAAATTTTTCCATGATTTCCCTTTCGACCGTCATAGTTTTTACACTGACAATGTAAATGTTTCTGCTCAAAACTTTACAGAAACCATCCAATTTTCTATCAATTAATTTGTCCCTTTCTCCATAGTAAAACCCAAACAAAAATACTTGTATTCGAAAGCTGCCAAAACGGCACTTAAAAACAAACGTAGATTATTTAATATTTGGATTCATAACAAAACTCCCACTAATCGATCCCAATATCTAAAGGCCAACAAAATATCTAACCAGATTATCTCAAACGAAAAGTCTGAAATTGACAGAGCGAAAGCCTCAAAACTTACATCTATGTCTGTTTCTGACTGACAAGAGTTTCTACAGTGCCATTAATTCTTTAAATTCTGGTACAAAATTTTCTATTCCCCCTATTATTGATGGTGATTTAATCGTCAATGATCCCGCAAGAAAAGCTAACTTGTTCGCTGAACGCTTTGCTCTGAACTCCACTGTTTTGGACACTCCTAAAGAAATACCCCAAATCCAGTCTTCAGGAGTTAATATGAATGAACTTCACTTCAAACCCAAAATAGTCGCTAAACTTTTAAAGGGGTTAAACATCAACAAAGCCTCAGGAATGGACAATATTCCACCCATTATTTTAAAAACCTTTTCCAAAGAACTTGCACCAACTTTAACTAAAATATTCTACCAATCCTACAAATCTGGTATATTTCCCTCGTGCTGGAAGTTGGCAAATGTCCAGCCCGTCCCCAAAAAGGGACCAAAATCCGATATCTCAAATTATAGGCCAATAGCTTTACTATCGGTCCTATCCAAAGTCTACGAGCATTATATTAATACACACAGTTCAAAATTTCTGGAAGAAAATCATTTAATATCCGACAGCCAATACGGTTTTCGAAACAAAAGATCAACTACCGATCTATTAAACTATGTAGCGCATTGTTGGAACAGCATACTTGATAAAGGTGGTGAAACATACGTTATCGCTTTAGACAACTCCAAGGCATTCGATCGAGTCTGGCATGCCAACCTAATCAACAAGCTCGTTGCGTACGGTTTTCATCCCAATGTTGTGAAGCTGATTCAAAATTTTCTATCCAACCGATACATTTCGGTAACCTTAGACGGATTTTCTTCTGAGTCTAAACTAATTAACGCTGGTGTACCTCAAGGCTCAGTACTATCCCCAACCCTATTTTTGATTTATATGAACGAATTGTTGAAAATCACCAGCAACCCAATAAATAGTTTTGCAGATGATAGTACTCTGCACAAGTCGTTCGAGCCCCTTCCTTCAAAAGGTAAAATGCACGAACGAATTAATCCTGCCCGGAGAGACGCTGCCATAAACGTGAACAAAGACCTGAATAAAGTCGCCGACTGGGGTGACCAAAACCTTGTCAATTTCAACTCTACCAAAACACAGCTGTTGATTGTTTCCAGATTAAAGACCGAGTTCCCCAAAGATATTTTATTCAGTATGTGTGATGAACCAATAGGTGAATGTAAAAACATTCGTTTATTGGGTGTCACAGTTTCAAATGACCTACTCTGGAACGATCATGTAATGGCGATGGCAAAAAGCGCGTCTAAAAAACTCGGCCTCCTAAATAGATGCAAAAAAATTTTGACTCCATACCAATTGCTCCATGTTTATAAGTCCTATATTCGTCCCTGTATGGAGTACTGTTGTCAAGTTTGGGGTGCTGCCTCTGTTTCCATCTTGGCCCTCTTGGACTCTGTTCAAAAGCGGGCTATACGAATTGTGGGTGATCGAGCTTTGACATCAAAACTTGATTCCCTACAACATCGTCGCACTGTTGCTGACCTCGTTGTTTTTTACAAATATCGTCATCAGCAGTGCTCAGATGATGCCTCATGCCTCAAACTTATTCTTACCCCCGTTCCACACGGCAAACGGCTGCCGCAACCAGTAAAACGGTAATGATCCTGCGCTGTCATACTGGCAGATCGCAGAGAGACTTCTTTGTCCGAACGGCGTACAAATGAAATAGTTTGCCGGAACACTTAGTCTTAGGTGGCTTCAACCCGCAGAGGTTTAAAGAAAGCGTTAATCAACACCTTAGAACGCCAGTTGTTGTGGGACCCAGGTCTAGACCTAGGTCTTAAAATGTATTTATGTGTTGTTGTGACACATATTCTAAACCCTATAACACAACACATTTTATTTGAAAAAAAAAAAAAAATTCGAGTAACAGACATGGATTTACTAAACATCAAATTGAAAAGATTCATTTCTGACATGAACAAAAACCTACCAAGAATTATTGGAATTATTAGAACCTACCAAGAAATTGGTAGAATTTTTATAAAACTTCCATTTAATTTCTTAAAAATTGTTTGTTTCATTTGCTCGATACCGAATGTTAACGCGTTTGTGGAAAGAATGCTAGGTGAACGGCAAAAATCGTACGTATATTAGAAAATATAAAAGTGCGTGCCGTGCTTATGGTGACAAAAAATCGGGATAGGTTGCCAAAGATTTAAAAAGTATTTTGATAAAATATCCACATGCTATTTTATTTTGTGTATTATTTACATACATAGAGTATTAAAAAATTAACTGAAAACAAATTTTTTTAGCCTTAAGAGCGGTTTATCGGAATTTGGACAACCGAAAAGAGAGCTTTATGTCTGAAATGGAAACTAGCAAACGCTTTTTAGGTTCAACAAAACAAACCATTTTTATTTAAAAGGAAAACACAAGTTTGATAGGTTTTTAAGAACTAAACGGAATATGTTTTGTAAATTTGTGAGTTTTAGCTTGAAATTAATTTATTTGCTAATTAAATTCCATGTTTTTTAAATTTTAACTTTTTTGTCCCGACTTTGTCATTTCAAAATCTGGTAACCCTGTGTCGCGTTCTTTTTCTTAACATTTTCTAACATTGTTAAAATGTCATAAAATTGTGTTCAAACGTCAGGATAAGTTTTGTCGACAATGTTGATTTATAATTTGAGAACGACAAAATATTAGACTTTTGATCTGTCAAAAATAAATTTGTTCTATTTGAGCACATAAATTAAATATATTAAAATTATTTAATTTATATATAATAAAACTCAATTGCGAAACACAAAAACAAGAAATTGTATTTACGAATCTTTTAATTATAAACATTTTGACATATAAATAGATCACGACATACCATTTGACATAACAACATTCTATAATTCATGTCTAGGAGGTGAGTTGGAAATTGTTACAAAATGTTAACTTTTGACAGTTTAACATTGAATTTAGGAACGACATCATGACGTCATTTTGTTACACAATGTTAAAATTATTGAATTAAAGAACGACGAAAGTTAACAATAGTCAACATTGTCGAGAAAAAGAACGCGACACTGGTGCCGACTGCATATAGAATCGCATTTAAGAGGTTTTAGTCTTAGCTAAGAGAAAAGTCTTTGCTATGACTATTTTTACATCTATGAGGGTATGACAGAATCAGCCACATCAACGTTAACATATTAAATTTTTAGAACAAATTTTAACAAAAACTTGTCGCTATCGGTATTGTTTTTTGCCATTGAGTATTTTCCTTAAAATATTTTGACAGATAAAATAGTTGATTTTAAAGCCGGGTGCCAAAAGTAAATTTTTGTTAATACAAAATCGTCAGTTTTTGTATGAAAAGTGTTAAAAAATAAACTGAAAATTTATCTAGGAATTGTTAATTACATTTAAACAAGTAGTAAGTATAAACTGGTTAAAAATATTCCATAAATTTATGTTAAATCAATGTTTTTGGTTCCCCGCAGTGTTGTTTAGTTACTGGAAAATCTTCAGTTTTATTTATGAAAAATGCCCAAAAATGATTTAAAATAGTTAAACAATAAACTAAACTACAAATTAATAATAATATTAATACAAGTAGTGTGTTTAAATTTGTGAAATATATTCAATAAATTTATGTTAAAATCAAAGTTATATTGCTGTATGTAATCTGTCGTTACGTCGTTATATTTCTGTATGTAATCTGTCGTTACGTCTCTATATTCTATCTAATGATAATTAGAAATCAGTAATTATGTATTAAACTTTACTGCAAAACCAATAATAATGCAAATATATTAAAAACAATTTAAATACAACACAAATCGATCTTGATTTGCAAGAAATAACAATTATTTAAGGTTTTCGAAATGCAAATCAGCTGATCACATATGTCAAGTTTTTTTTCGGGAAAAAAGGTGTACTATAAACAAAAATCATTGACTTTAGCATAAATTTAATGAATATATTTAACAAATTTATATATACCCTTGTATTAATACTATTATTAGCTTGTAGTTTAGTTTATTATTTAACTAGTTTAAACTGTTTTTTGACTCTTTTCATACACAAAACTGAAGATTTTGCACTAACTAAACATCACTACTGGCAACCAAAAACATTGATTTAACACAAATTTATTGAATATTTTTAACCAGTTTATACATAATACTTTTATAAATGTTATTAACAATTCCTAGTTACATTATTAAATTATTTTTTAACACTTTTCATACAAAAACTGAAGATTTTGTATTAACATAAATTCACTATTGGCACCCGGATATTTGTAAGTATTTTCAATATTTCATTTTGACGTTTAAGTAAAAAGGTCAATAGTAACGATTTCTAGAACCACGTATGTCAGTTTTGATGTTGCAGCGGCTGTTGTTATTTGTTACAATGATATGTGCTTGACAAAAAATTAAAATGGAAAGATTAGTAATAAGAGAGGGATTAAATATTAAATTAGAACCGAACAATTTGCAAGAAGTATATATTTCACCGTATTTATGGAAATAAATTGAAACTAACAATTTTAATTCAATCTTAGTCATCAACGGATGAAATTAAAAAAGAAGTAAATGAAACCGAGAGTGAGGAAACTATAACTCCTGTTCATAATGCTGGACAAAATAAAGTGAAACATGATGAGATAAGCATTAAAAGTGTGAGTAAATTTTGTTGTAAATTCTGGATCAGGTAAATAAGAAATTTTTACTGATGATCAAACTAAATTACTATAATTTACTACCTAGATCTGTTCAGATAATAAAAATATTTTTCTTACGTTTATTCCCAGGAAATAAAACTAGAATCTGATATTGTTGTAGAAATGCGTGGTTGTAAGACATGCAAGGAAAACTTTACGAATGAACTTGCCTTGAAAATGCATATGAAAGTTCATGGGATTGTTAACCACCCATATAAATGTTTTAAATGTAAAAAAATGTTTAAAAGTAGAAATAACTGGGCTTTACATCTTAAAAGACACAGGAAAACTATATTAAATGTAAGAGTTTCGATCAGTTCCTTGACCAGAGAATACGCATGGCTTATCAAGAGGAAACACTCGAATGTCACATAATACTCCTCCATGATGGACGGTAAACTAATGCATAATTTAAAACTTCTATCTTTCACGGAACAACCGAACAAAAACGAAATGGTCGAAGAACTGAAGTCAATTGAAGATCCCTGACTGACTGAACAAGCATCACTCGTCAACTTTAAATTAAAAAGATTCTCCAAGACACAAAAATTGAGTCTGAAAAAGTTGTTTTCTTGATCTTGTTATTTCTATAAGGTGAACTTTGATATTTTCTATAAAAAAAATTAAATGTTAAAGATCAAATTTAATAGAAAAGGCAATATAAATCTTGGTTTATTGCAATCACATATACAGAAATTAAGTTTAGTGGTGTTTCAGCACAGCTACCTGGAATTTTGTTTCTTCCTAATGTTGGTTATAGTTGTAAGATGATGATTGCTTTTTGTAATTTACTATATATTAATCGATAATGCAAAGACATACAAGTTATTGAACAAACTAATTACTTTATTTATAATTTCGATCTTATTCCTCTATGAAAGTTCGCTTCTTAATGATAATTAATGCTTCTAAAAAAATCCAACTTGTCCAAATAAAATTTGGGCTAATTATTATGACATTATTATGGCTTTGTTGCTAAATCATTTAGTAAATATCGCGGTTAATTTAAATATTAGTAGCGTTATAAGTAATATTTAGCCATGTCATAAACCATTTGATTTAGTTGATTTTTTTTGAGAGTTTACAATTTAAATCTGAGATAATATTTTTACAATAGATGGTGGTAATATTATTTTGTAGACTTAGTAACTAACAATTTTTATAACTACAATTTTATTTTACTTAGCCTAAAGTTATGCAAATTATTGATAAATCATAACGATGCATTCGTTAAACTTAAGAAAATATTTTCCCCTTCATAGTTGGCTGCTATCTGACAAGTGGTATGACATAAGTTAGGGGTAACAATCGTGGGGATGTCCTGCATGACCCGAAAGATAACATATCTCAAGCCGGGCCTACGAAATAAATATATATGAAACTTCACAAGGTAGTTTGGGCGTTTGACAGAGAGACTTGCGTATCTAAAATCAAAGCCACAAGATACATTTCAATTTATAGATCTAGAAATAAAAATATAGAATCAACTTTTCCACTAAGCAATAATAACCATAAAAAATAATGAAACATTTGTTTAAAAATTAACAAAGTTAACAACTGTCAGAAAATTTATGCATGTCAAACTGGATGATCAATAAAAAATATTTCGAACACAATACATTGAAAACTAAATCACACTTGCTCAATATATTAAAAGCTAAATCACACATTTAAAGCCAAAAACAAAACTTTAAAATGTTGAAGTCGTAAACAGTAGGCTCTTTACTACATTGAAGGGTTAGAGGCTTACAATATCTTTTCTATGAAAAACAAAATCAGGATGAAATAATTTGTCAGAAAGTAAGAGCCGTTTCAGTTACCAGACATATACTTTTATAAAAAAACGTTCATGTTTAAAATGCAAGGGAAATTGTTCTGAAATAGTATTCCACATTCACCAATCGATATTGCAGAATACGCTAAATAAATTTCGGAACAGATTTTCCGAAAAATTTTTTATTTAGATTTCGTCTATAACTGTCCGACTCCCAAATGTCGGCCACCGTAGAACCATACGTTTAACCTGTGTTCGGTCATTTCAAGACTATTAACCATTACAGTTCATCCAATGTAAACGACACTGTATTACATGAAAATTAATCTTTTTTTTACGGTAGCATATGAAAGGTCGATTTTAATGCAACCTTAATCCACTGTGGAAATGGGTGTGTTTTACACTATAGTGTAAAACCATTTTCGCTAAATAACTAATTGTAGTTGGTATTGTAATTCGAGTTGAGTTGATTTTCTTTAATTTAATTATAATTTACCCTTAATTTTCCGGCCATCCAAATACTGCAAAGAATTTTGTTTGTTTTAAAAATGATTGGCCCTTGTCTGCTTGGTTTATTTCAATTACATATACAGAAATTCATATTGGTATAAGATAAGGTGGACGTTACAATCGTGGGGACGACGTACATGACCCGAAAGATAACTAATATTAAACCGGGCTTTAAACAAAATAAAATACATGTGAAAAGAATTATACTATATTATATTATTATTATTATAATTAGTAATTATTAATTGCTATTGTAAATAAATATAAATTAAATTTAAAGGCAATACTTCCTACTAACAATAATTTTTATTTTTTTAAAGATATCAGACAAACGTTATGAATGTAAAATTTGTCATAAAAATTATGGGTTCCAATCTGTGTTAAACCGTCATATGAAAAGCCATTCAGACGAGAAACCATATGAATGTTCAGAATGTAGTAAAAAATTTGTAACCAGCGGTGGACTTAGAGCACATATAAACACACATACACGTGAAAGATTGTTTAACTGTTCTGAATGTAATAGGGAATTTACAGAAAAATCGAGTTTGAACAGTCATTTAAAAACTCATTCAAAAGAAAGATTACAGGTAAGAATTTTCTTAACGTTTTGTACTTAGTAGTTAATAAAATAAATTTTTGGATGTTCTTAGCAAGATTAAGATTAATTAAAATAAGAAATTTCAATATTAATATCAATTTTTCCCCGTATTTTGAAGATTATTGACCCTTTTTTAATAAAGTCGATTGGACTAATGTTTTGTGCAGAATCTGCATCTGCTTGAGGCAGCAAGACCTAGCTTGTTAAAGTGGTAGTTTATCTGACCCTGTATTGCCACGCACCATGTTTAGATCTTCAGAGACTCGCACATTTTTTAGAATCTCCCCTTTCCATAGTTATCTATTTTGATCATGTGCTCCAGCTTTGGATAACGCATTTGAGCGAATTCTTGGCCAGTCCAAAGCTGTGAACCATTGAATTTTGTAGAGGCGCCTTGCTTTGCTAGCGATTGGATGGTAGTAATTGTAAGTAGCTTTCAATTCCTCCCTTTGCTCTTATTTTGACAATAAACGGTCTGTCTACATTAGTAGTATTTGGCATACAGATCGAAAGGTGGTAGGTCACCACTTCCGTCTGTAATTCCGAGAGGATCGTTAGGTTGGCAGATTTTAGTATTTGGACGAGCTGTAGTTTGTGAGTACTAGATGTTACTGCAGATCTAATGTGTAGGTGGAGGGAGAGAATGAGGATTCCATTGGTGTTGTTGGTGTGGACGACAAAACATTTCGATTTCCGAAAGGGGAATTAGAACACTGATGACAACGGGTTTATGGTATGTGATAGCGGACAAGATCCCCGGCTTAAAACTAGACCCGAAAGAGGTGGAAAGTTTCTGTTTAAAAACCATCCAATGAAATTTTAAATCTTTTGTTTGTTTTTTTTTGTGGTTGCTAATGGAAGACAAATATTTGTAACTCAGTGAAAAACCAAGTAATATAAAATAAAATAAAAAGGTTCACCCGGAGGATATCCACTAGAATAGGTAGATTTCGGGATCTGACAGTTTTGTGTAATCAGATTCACCAGATTAGTTTAAATAGAAACACGAATTATGAACAGAATTATCAAACAAACTTTACAAAAATTAATAGTGCTGTAAAAATAATTTGCGGAATTTGCAAAATTGCCATGAACATTACAAAAATCTTATTCTCTAAGTTTCAACAAAATTGAGTATCAGGACTGAGTATTATTGAAGTTTAAAAAAACGGTTGTTTAACGATCCACAGACAACCTTCCCGACCGCTTTGCAAATTTTGAAAATAGCTCATATTTTCCATATTCAAATAAACCCGAATGAGTTTACAGCTCATTTTAATTCAAAAGTTTCAACCAGATCTCTTGCGTTTGCGTAACGAAAATAACACCAATTTTACAAATTTTCTTAAAAAACTCAAAAAGTAAGATAGCAATTGTTTATTTAAATGTCATTATAAATGGCTGACATAATGACAAACAAAATGGGAGGTAAATGGTCTTGATAGCATTATTCACTCTCTTAATTTTTGCAAGAGACGATTTTCATTTTTTTTGGAAACCACTAAAAAAAATGATCTGATTTGGTTAGAAAAGGAATGGGCTGCAAGTTACGCCAAGATATATCGATTGTGACCATTGAAGTTGAAATCGGATCATCCGTTTTTGAGAAATCGTTGGACAAATTGTTGTCCACATACGACGATACACCCACACACATATACACAATGGCAGCTAAAAATAGCCTAAACATGTTCAGGGGTCTTGAAAGAGGGGAAGGGGTTGTCGATTTCGAAAGTCGACCCAAAAACAATAACTTCTATATCGAGAAGTTAATAAACAATTGACCAAGACCAAACGAACCTTTGAACTTCTTGTCAAATTTATAAAATAACTCAGGTTTTTGATATTCAAGTAAACCCGGATGCGTTTGTAGCTCATTTACATACCAAAGTTTCATCCAGATATAATGCGTTTGCATAAAGAAATTGACACGGACTTTTTTACATTTTGTTAAAAATCTCAAAAACCAAGATAGCAATTGTTTATACAAATCTCATTATAAATGTCTGACATGATGACAAACAATATGGAAATTTCATGACCTTGATAGCATTATTTAATCTCATGATATTTGTAAGAGATGATTTTCAGTTTTTTGGAAACCACTACAAAACAAATGATTTAATTTCGCTAGAAAAGGACTGGGGTCTAAGTTACGCCAAGATACACCGATTGCAACCATTTTCGTTAAAATCGGTCCATCCGTTGTTGAGAAAGCGTTAGGCAAACATTTTCCACACAGCGATACATACATACACACACACACACACACACACACACACACACACACACACACACACACACACACACACACACACACACACACACAGACTGCCAGCTGAAAATAGTCTAAACAGCTTCAGGAGTTCATGAAACGTAAAGATATCATAAAAATTCCGATATCGAAAATCGACCCAAAAACAATAACTTCCCATATCGGGAAGTGTTGGAAGGTGTTGGAACTGTACTGAAATTTGTTCGGTACAGCCGAAAAGAATACACTATAATGCTTTGTTGTCAAGACATCATCTTTACACAAAACAAAAACTTGTTTTAATAAAACCGCTCATAGTAATATCGGGACACGAGATATTTAACTACAAAATGGTCTTTTCCATTCAAAACGAGACGGTTTCAAGTCTAATTTAGCATTTTGGGTAACTCATTTTTCAAAATATCGTTTCTTCACATCATTTCATATAATTATTTTTATTTTTTAAACCTGTGTACTGTTATTTATTGCTCATTGAATTGTTCTCATCACTTCGCAATTAGCAAGTTTAAAAAACAATTTAAAGAAATTTTAAAGTTTTCTTCTATTTGTTTTCAGTTTCCTTGTAGATTATGTCTTATCACATAATCTACAAGGAAACTGAAAACAAATAGAAGTAAACTTTAAAATTTCTTTAAATGGTTTTTTAAACCAAACCCAGATAGCAACCAAAACTGGACTTAAACAGCATTTAGAAACTCATTCAAAAGAAAGATTACAGGTAAGAATTTACTTTAGGTTTTGTGCTTATTAGTAAATAACATAAATGTTAAAATAAATTTTTATAAAATTTTTAATTTTTATAAAATACAAATATTAAATCTTTTCGTCAAGTGACGTATTTTTTTAAAATTTTATTATTATTGTGTAAAATAAAATAAAAAAATATAATTATCCTAAACGCGTTTCGACAAATTTACTGTCATTATCAATAGGAGAGTTAAAACTAAACTAAAAGAAGTTTAGGTATAATCTTCGGTCTATTTGGCTAGTTTTTAAATAAAATAAAAGAAGTTTAGTTTTAACTCTCCTATTGACAATGTGGCAAGTTAGTTCATTAACTTGTTGATTCAAAACAATATAGCCGATAGCAGCCGATTGGCTGACAGAGAGTAGATATGAAGTTAGTTACACGCGATCATAATATCCCGAATTGATATTATGGAGATTCAAACTGACTTCATATCTACTCTCTGTCAGCCAATCGGCTGCTATCGGCTATATTGTTTTGAATCAACAAGTTAATGAACTAACTTGCCACATGGCGACCTACTGCCACTTACCCGGCATCTTCTGATCAATTCAGACAAACATTTTTAGAATCTTCCGACCTTTTATCGAGATCCCGGATACCAACAATCTTCTGATCCAATCAAATCGAACATTTGATATAGAAATCTTCAACATAATCAGCAGATGACCTTCTGCTACACGACCTACTGCCACTGGCACCTTCTGATTAAATCACACCAAGCATTCTAAGGATTTTCTGAATTGAATTCCAAAAAAAAAAAAATATTTTTTTGTTTTAATTTAACAACATTTAATCTTCTAGAGGGCAAGAAGATATCAATAAAGGAATATCTAGCAAGATATCCAAAAATGCTTGATCACTCACTGATCGAGAGAAAAGTACAACCTGAAATCAAGAAGAAGACGAGAGCAGGTCGAGATATTAAAATTAGGGAACAGATAAACGAGTATACCAGACTTCTGGGGCTTAACGATAGAAAGCACACAAGTTTTTTCTTACGACAGATCGAAGCTTTAAGAGAGGAGAAGAAGCAAAGAAAGAGATCTAAGCAAATCCAGAAGAATGGGAGGAACAACCAGTAAGGACAAGGAAGAAATTTTCATTAATAATAACGCAGCAAACCCCAAAACTGTGGTGGAAGACAAAGATTTAAATAACGATATATTTACTGACAAATTAATAATAATTGTAATAATTTTAGTAATATTAATAAAAATTATTTACGAGAAATTCAAAGTTCTTTTTGTTAAAAAAGTTAAAAAACAAGTAGCGATTTCAAATGTCTGATATTTTGAAAGACATTTTGTCAGAATTAGAAAATCTAAGATCAATATTTGAAAAGAATCCTAATCGTGAATTTAAACCAGACTATTTACTGGGAAAAACAAACTTTTTAGAAGAAGCTAAAAACAAATTTAACTCAACGTTAGAGACATTATTAATTGAAAATAAAGACTTAGCGAAAACTTTCAAAGAAAAGTTCACACCACTATATAAAGAATTAAGTACCACATTGCGAAAAAATCAAGGGTTTGTGAAAGCATTATAGATATTAGTGAAGAAACCGAACACACAATGGCGTCTTTTGAAATTAGCTCAATGTCTAAAGCTATTTCAGAATTTCAAGGTGAACAAAAGTCCCTTAATAATTTTCTTAGACTAATTGAATTTTTATATGAAGACCTGAACAACGAAGGTAAGACTCGACTGATAAAATTCATTCTGAAAACAAAGATTTCAGATAATGTTAGGTTTAAATTGTTGGCATATAAAACACCAACAACTTTCGAGCAACTTAAGGATGCTTTACAAAAATTATATAAGATAAACAAAACTCCACTAGCTTTGCAAATGGACCTAGCTAGACAAGTGCAAGGTAATAAGACCGTTGGGGATTTTGTAGCAAAAATTGAAAGCATTTCAGCACAAATCAACAACCTTCAAATACAAGAACAAGGTGAAGATAGTAAGGCAGTTATCATGAACCTCAATGATAAACTAGCTTTGAACGCCTTTAAGAACGGCTTAAATGATAGCATAAAAACGACGGTTTTAGCTTCAAGACCTAAGACGTTACAAGAAGCGATAGAAATAGCTTCAGACCTAGAAACGACTACTACTGCGGAGAAAAGAAGTAGCGTATTTCACTACAAAGGAAATTATAATAAACAGGCTTCATATAAACAAAAAATTTTCAAAAACAATTTTAATAGAAATCAAAGATTTTCTAGACCTAATATGCCATTGAGAGAGAATGAGTACAGACGCGACAACTTCGGATCAACAAATAGATCCAACTTTTCCCAAAAACCGAATAAAAATCTTTATGATTTGAATTTTAAATCTTCTTATAAGAAGAAACAATACAATAACCGACGTGTACATATTGTACATTCGGGAAACGAGCTCGCCCCTGGGGAGGAGCTCAGGAAAACATCAAACGAATCAAATACAGCGGGTCAATCAAGGTATACAGCATAAATAATAACCTTACAAATTATATAGTAACGAAAAGTGATAAAACATCTGCCGCGATCGCATTGCTGACATCTCGTTAATAAAAATAAATAAATTAAATGAAATTAATAGCATAATCAGTCAAAACAAATGCAAAATTTCTGGCATTACTCAAACCGAAACTTACTCCTTAGGAACAATTAACGTTTTCCTCGAACTAAATGGGTACCAAGTAGAACAAGAATTTCACGTCGTGGACGAACAATTCCCAATCGTTACTGATGGAATTTTAGGAAGAGATTTCCTAGTCTACAATTTTGCGAAACTAGATTTCGAAACATTTACTATAGAGTTATTAGTAGACAATCGCGAGGTGATATTACCAATGAGAACCCAGATTCCAAATATAGGACATATTACAGTTCCTCCAAGAATGGAAGTAATGCATCCAATTGACATAAAAGTCAAAGAGGACACTGTAATATTGAATGAAGAACTTCAAAGTGGAGTCTTCATTTCAAATTCTATAATAGCCAACAAAGGTATAGCTCATGTAAGAATTTTAAATACAAATGATTATGAAGTAGTACTCAATAATTTAAATCCTAAAACTGAACCATTGAGTAACTATTACGTTTTAAGAACGAAAATTAATGAGCAACCGAATGATAGATATCACAGGCTAATAGACCAAATTAAACTGGATAATTTGGATGAATCTGCGAAAAATACCGTTTTAGATATTTGTAAGAAATATGCGGATATATTCTACTTGGAGGGTGATAATTTAACAGTCAATAATTTTTATCAACAAACCATACCGGTTATAGATAAAAATCCGGTATATATTAAGAATTTCCGACTTCCACAATCCCAATTGGAGGAAATTGATAATCAGGTGAAAAAACTAATAGATGAGGATATTGTTGAACCATCTAGAAGTCCTTACAATTCCCCTTTATTAATCGTTTCCAAACAGGATGAAGGAAGAAAAAAATTTCGTCTTGTGGTCGATTTTCGTCAATTAAATAAGAAAATCATGGATGATAAATTTCCACTGACAAGACTAGATGATATTTTAGATCAGATTGGAAGAGCTAAGTATTTTTCAACTCTGGATCTCACCCAATCTTTTCATCAAATAGAGCTAGAGAAAAACTCTAGACCATTAACAGCTTTCTCTAACAATAAAGGTCATTTTCAATTCAAAAGGTTACCATTTGGACTGAAAATTTCGGCAAACAGTTTTCAAAGAATGCTGACAATAGCACTCTCAGGGTTAGAATCAAAAGCCGTTCTCTATGTTGATGATATAATTATCTTCGGGTGTAGTCTAAAACATCATAACAGTAATTTAGTGAATGTATTCGAAAGATTAAGGGAATATAATCTCAAATTAAATCCCAAGAAATATAATTTTATTCGAACAGAAGTTACCTATTTAGGACACTTAATTACTAGTGAGGGCGTTAAGCCAGACCCAAGGAAATTCAATGTCTTGAGAGATTATCCTGTACCAGCTGATGCTGATGCAGCAAAAAGATTCGTAGCTTTTTGCAATTACTACAGGAGGTTCATAAAAAATTTCACAGAAATAGCAAAACCTATAAATAAGTTGTCTAAAAAGGATACACCATTCGAGTGGACAGATGAGTGTCAAACATCATTCCTTAAATTAAAATCTGAACTACTAGACTCGGTAACGCTAAAATATCCAGATTTTAACAAAACTTTCATACTGACAACAGATAGCTCAAATTATGCTTTTGGTGCAGTACTTTCGCAAGGTGAAGTTGGAGAAGACTTACCAATATCTTATGCAAGCATAGGTATGACAAAGCATGAATTGAATAAACCAATAATTGAAAAAGAATTGTTAGCAATCAATCCATTGGGCTATCAATTATTTTAGACCATACCTTTACGGTAGAAAATTTACAGTGATCACAGATCACAGGCCTTTAGTTAGCCTTTTTACCCACAAGAACCCATCGTCTAAACTGACGAGAGTAAGACTCGATTTAGCTGATTATGACTTCGTGATCGTTTATAAACAGGGAAAATTGAACACCAACGCAGATGCTTTATCACGAATACAAATAGATTCGGATGTTTGGAGAGCAATGATTCCAACAGCTGAAGTACGTGTAGTCACGAGGGCGAGAGCAAGACTTCTGGAGGAGGAGTCAATCAAGGGAGATAGCGCGTCCTCGAGTTCAAATAGAAAGCCTGATCAACTTTATATATGGGACTGTACTTCAATCTCCGAAACTAAAGGAATCAAAAAATTGTCCTTCGAAATCGTAAGTTCGAATGAGACCGTGCTCAAAGGTTTGCCAAAAATAGTATTTAGTAAAAATGGGGTTCTAGTTCAGACAAGTAGCAACCCGCGTTCAGATCTCGAATTAATACTTGTAAATATTGAAGTCGAACTAGATAAATTGCACACCGCAAATAATAAAATAAATAATAATAATAATAGTAACACAAATGTGTTAGTCCTGGCCAGTGATGATATAATATTCGAGCACGTTAAAATAAATGAATTTAAAGAAATTTTTAATAAGCTGCAGCATTGTAATAAAAGGCAAACGAGAATGAAAATAATGATATATAAAAATCCCCTTACTATAAATAATGAAGTCGACAAAATGAAATTAATTAAGGAATTCCATTACTCTCCTCATATAGGCGGTCATATAGGTGTGCAGCGAACCATAAATAAATTAAAACAACGGTAAAATTTTAAAAATATGAGAAAAATTGTTCGTAAATATATAGCAAAGTGTGAAACGTGCGCGCGTAGTAAAATAATAAAACACACTAAAGAAAAATTAGTTCTTACGGCAACCCCGAAGACTAGTTTCCATGTAATTCAAGTAGATACCGTTGGTCCTTTGAGAATTTCTAATAGTTTTAGGTATATTTTAAGCATCCAGTGTGAACTGACGAAATTCATTGACTGCATTCCAATCGAGAACAAAGAAGCTGCAACAATAGCGAAGGCGTTAGTAGAAAAATTTATGCTGAAGTATGGGATCTTTAGGATTTTGAAAACAGATATGGGTACGGAGTATGTCAACGAGCTGTTTAAGAATATAGTCAAATTTTTGGGTATAGAACATGTAACATCAACTGCATATCATCATGAAACAATAGGGTCACTAGAAAGAAATCATCGGGTATTGAACGAATATCTATTGTATATTTGTTTTATAATAAAATATAAGTTTGCCTGTTTTTATTTTATATAACAAAATCTTTTTCTTCTTCATCTTGAAATTTAAAATTCTTGTACTATGTACTCCTGTTCTCATATACAATGCCAACCACCAAGATTCCTCCCCATTCAATCTTACTGCTTATTATCATTTAAACGTTTTTTAAGCAAAAAATTCCAATATTTTGACAATTTTCCGATACTGTTACCAAACACATCGTCCCTGCAATTCTAACCATACGATAAAACCTATTTTAAGAAAGAAAAATGTTTAAACTCACTACAGTAGCTTTGCAGTTTTCATTGGTTGTGGCGGTCGACGGGACAGACAGACAAACATGTTTTGCTTACTTAGAATTTTTGCTTATGTCCTAAAACGTCAAGAAATGCAAAAAAGTGGGCATACGATTTTGACATATGACTCGAGATTGTAATAATTAGAAAATTTAGAGAAATTATAATTTTATATTCATGAGCGTGCAAAATTTATGCAAACAAGATGTCATTTACATATCAAATTAGGAAATAATATAACATTCTGATGTTCTGTATTAGCAAAAAATATCTCAGGGGACAGCATGGTAAAATACAGGACTGATTGTCACTGTACCTATATCTAAAAAAAGTTGTTTTCTTGATCTTCTTATTTCTATAAGGTGAACTTTGATATTTTCTATAAAAGAAATTAAATGTTAAAGATCAAATTTAATAGAAAAGGAAATATAAATCTTGGTTTATTGCAATCACATATACAGGAATTCAGTTTAGTGGTTTTTCAGCACAGCTACCTGGAATTTTGTTTCTTCCTAATGTTGGTTATAGTTGTAAGGTGATGAAGATTGCTTTTTGTAATTTACTATATATTAATCGATAATGCAAAGACATACAAGTTATTGAACAAACTAATTACTTTATTTATAATTTCGATCTTATTCCTCTATGAAAGTTCGCTTCTAAATGATAATTAATGCTTCCAAAAAAATCCAACTTGTCCAAATAAAATTTGGGCTAATTATTATGACATTATTATGGCTTTGTTGCTAAATCATTTAGTAAATATCGCGGTTAATTTAAATATTAGTAGCGTTATAAGTAATATTTAGCCATGTCATAAACCATTTGATTTAGTTGGCTTTTTTTGAGAGTTTACAATTTAAATCTGAGATAATATTTTTACAATAGATGGTGGTAATATTATTTTGTAGACTTAGTAACTAACAATTTTTATAACTACAATTTTATTTTACTTAGCCTAAAGTTATGCAAATTATTGATAAATCATAACGATGCATCCGTTAAACAAAAGAAAATATTTTCCCCTTCATAGTTGGCTGCTATCCGACAAGTGGTATGACATCAGTTAGGGGTAACAATCGTGGGGATGTCCTGCATGACCCGAAAGACAACATATCTCAAGCCGGGCCTACGAAATAAATATATATGAAACTTCACAAGGTAGTTTGGGCGTTTGACAGAGAGACTTGCGTATTTAAAACCAAAGCCACAAGATACATTTCAATTTATAGATCTAGAAATAAAAATATAGAATCAACTTTTCCACTAAGCAATAATAACCATAAAAAATAATAAAACATTTGTTTAAAAATTAACAAAGTTAACAACTGTCAGAAAATTTATGCATGCAACTGGATGATCAATAAAAAATATTTCGAACACAATACATTGAAAGCTAAATCACACTTGCTCAATATATTAAAAGCTAAATCACACATTTAAAGCCAAAAACAAAACTTTAAAATGTTGAAGTCGTAAACAGCAGACTCTTTACTAGATAGAAGGGTTAGAGGCTTACAATATCTTTTCTATGAAAAACAAAATCAGGATGAAATAATTTGTCAGAAAGTAAGAGCCGTTTCAGTTACCAGACATATACTTTTATAAAAAAAACGTTCATGTTTAAAATGCAAGGGAAATTGTTCTGAAATAGTATTCCACATTCACCAATCGATATTGCAGAATATGCTAAATAAATTTCGGAACAGATTTTCCGAAAAATTTTTTATTCAGATTTCGTCTATAATTGTCCGACTCCCAAATGACGGCCACCGTAGAACCATACGTTTATCGTGTTTTTGGTCATTTCAAGACTATTAACCATTACAGTTCATCCAATGTAAACGACACTAATTTTCCTGTAATACATGAAAATTAATCTTTTTTTTACGGTAGCATATGAAAGGTCTATTTTAATGCAACCTTAATCCACTGTGGAAATGGGTGTGTTTTACACTATTGTTCAGTCTTAGGTGAACATATTCAAATGAACTCCAATTTATTTTCTTGAACTTTGTTATTTCCAAACACATAATAAAGTAAAAGACAGTAAATTGGCAATCAGAATTTATAATTATATTGAATTTGCAATTTGTAAATGTTTAAAATATATTAAATTATGTAAGTTAGCACAAAATTGCTATTTGGGCAATATACAGAACATCAGCAATTTTAGTTTTAAGTACTTATTTGTTGGTATAATCAATGTATACCAGTTTGTATATAAACCACAAATTTAAATGAATAAAATATAGTTTTTTACGAACATCTATCGAGTTATTGTTATTGTCATAGCACCCACCAGAGGCTAACGGATAGCAATCCACTAAAATCGAATTGTGTTTATTCTGATTAAGAATAAAACAACTATAGTGTAAAACCATTTTCGCTAAATAACTAATTGTTGTTGGTATTGTAATTCGAGTTGAGTTGATTTTTTTTAATTTAATTATAATTTACCCTTAATTTTCCGGCCATCCAAATACTGCAAAGAATTTTGTTTGTTTTAAAAATGATTGGCCCTTGTCTGCTTGGTTTATTTCAATTACACATACAGAAATTCATATTGGTATGATATAAGGTGGACGTTACAATCGTGGGGACGACGTACATGACCCGAAAGATAACTAATCTTAAACCGGGCTTTAAACAAAATAAAATACATGTGAAAAGAATTATACTATATTATATTATTATAATTAGTAATTATTAATTGCTATTGTAAATATATATAAATTAAATTTAAAGGCAATACTTCCTACTAACAATAATTTTTATTTTTTTAAAGATATCAGACAAACGTTATGAATGTAAAATTTGTCATAAAAATTATGGGTCCCAATGGGTGTTAAACCGTCATATGAAAAGCCATTCAGACGAGAAACCATATGAATGTTCAGAATGTAGTAAAAAATTTGTAACCAGCGGTGGACTTAGAGCACATATAAACACACATACACGTGAAAGATTGTTTAACTGTTCTGAATGTAATAAAGAATTTACAGAAAAAATGATTTTCAACAGGCATTTAGAAATTCATTCAAAAGAAAGACTACAGGTAAGAATTTTCTTAACGTTTTGTACTTAATAGTTAATAAAATAAATTTTTGGATGTTCTTAGCAAGATTAAGATTAATTAAAATAAAAAATTTCAATATTAATATCAATTTTTCCCCGTATTTTGAAGATTATTGACCCTTTTTTAATAAAGTCGATTGGACTAATGTTTTGTGCAGAATATGCATCTGCTTGAGGCAGCAAGACCTAGCTTGTTAAGGTGGCGGTTTATCGGACCCTGTATTGCCACGCACCATGTTTAGATCTTCAGAGACTCGCTCATTTTTTAGAATCTCCCCTTTCCTTAGTTATCTATTTTGATCATGTGCTCCAGCTTTGGATAACGCATTTGAGCGAATTCTTGGCCAGTCCAAAGCTGTGAACCATTGAATTTTGTAGAGGCGCCTTGCTTTGCTAGCGATTGGATGGTAGTAATTGTAAGTAGCTTTCAATTCCTCCCTTGGCTCTTATTTTGACGGTCTGTCTAGATTAGTAGTATTTGGCATACAGATCGAAAGGCGGTAGGTCACCACTTCCTTCTGTAATTCTGAGAGGATCGTTAGGTTGGCAGATTTTAGTATTTGGGCGAGCTGTAGTTTGTGAGTACTAGATGTTACTGCAGATCTAATGTGTAGGTGGAGGGAGAGGAAGAGGATTCCATGGGTGTTGTTGGTGTGGACGACAAAACATTTCGAATTAAAACTAGACCCGAAAGAGGTGGAAAGTTTCTGTTTAAAACCGTCCAAAGAAATTTTAAATTTTTTGTTTGTTTTTTTTTGTGGTTGTTAGAGGAAGACAAATATTTGTAACTCAGTGAAAAACCAAGTAATATAAAATAAAATAAAAAGGTCCACCCGGAGGATATCCGCTAGAATAGGTAGATTTCGGGATCAGACAGTTTTGTGTAAAAGTAGAATCAGATTCACCAGATTAGTTTAAATAAAAACACGAATTATCAAACAAACTTTAAAAAAATTAATAGTGCTGTAAAAATAATTTATGACCTAGGCAAAATTGCAACACAAATGTTCTTTATACTGTGTGAAGTGTCTTTTTTAACATATTCAAAATCCCCATTAATTCCGGCCCAGGTATCAGTGAAAATCCAAGATGGCAGCTAATTTTAAGTTTATTATTTTGTTCAATTTTTCTCCATATGATTTATTATCTGATCTACTGATCAACTAATTTTACACCATTCGGGTATTTTACAAAATGATTCTCTTACATTACTAAATCATAGCTTAACTATATCTTTTCTCAAAATTACAAACCTATATATGCTTATCCTATATCATTTTCTCTTCCTATTTCCTATTTTCATCTTAAGCATAATATCATACATAATATCATTCAACAATTTTCATTGCATAATTATAAATTTAAAACAATATGTTTTAAACTCTCATGACAATTGTTGTTTTATATAACAAAATAAACAAAATAAAAAAAAAATTGGAAAAGACAAATTATTGAACTATGTATATACCTGAGGCTTGGGTGAATGGGGATTTTGAATATGTTAAAATAGACAATTTGCTAAATAGAATGAAAAAAGAATCATTTTGCCCAGGTCAAGAGAATTTTTACACCATATTGACTTAAATAGAACTTTTGCTAACAAAAATTCTATGCAACGAAGAGAAAAAGTGAAATAAATTTTTACCGAAAGTTGAAATGCAAAACTGTTACAAATCATACTCTAAGCATATTTCCCACGTCTAATAAAAATCGATTATCAGGAACTCTTGTTATTGAAGTTTCAAATAAACAAGTGTTTGGGAGGCGCCAACCACTTATCCCTCTTCCAAAAACTACTCAGTTCTTTGTTATTCAAATCTTCATCTTTGGTCAAAATTGATTAATGAACGAAGTCTGTATTCCCTCCCAACAAACTTTAAAAACAAAGTGTGAAAAGTCAGCAGTTGCATGGTGGACCCTCCGCCACTTTAAACGATGTGTTACAAAATGTGATCATTATCTCACACTAATTGAAACCTTTTTCATATGTTTCATCATAATCACTTCATTGTTGTACGCTGAAGAATGAATAAAGATACTGAAAAAAATGCAAAAAATTGATTGAGCCAAATCGAAGAACAAGCTCGAATAACAGCCATGGAGGTAATTCTTTAACTTGGCGTAATGCAGTATCTGCTGTCATCTGCGGAACTAAGCTGCACTACTAACGTTCTAACCTCCCAAGAATCTTGAAAACATCTAGCACACGTAAAATAGACAGTCGCTACAACAACATCAATCAAAATCTGACATACGTGGTTCTAGAAATCGTTACCATGGCAAAAACAATTCCGGTAACGATAAGTTTTTGTTAAAATTTTGTTCTAAAACTGTAAGTGTTAACCCCACTAAAATTTTTGTTACTATTAAGTGTGTTCCATTTACCACATTTTCCTTTACTTTTGTACTAAATTTCGTTTTCAAGTTAACCATATCAAATGATGGTAAAGCTACGTGACAAACTTACGTTTCTATTCACCGCCAGAGTTTTTGTCAGTTTAGAGAATAATTTCAAATATGTTTGCCCAAATGCTTATACAAATTTAGAATTTCTAGCCTAAATGTCATATTTCTGTCCAGCTTTCTTTAATTGTTTATATTTTGCATGAATCATAATTTTAATTTTCAGAAATTTTTTAATATTTAATTAATTTTCTTAAATTTAACAAACTCAAAATAAAATTTAAACTTAAAATTTTGTCAAACTAATAATTTTCTTTTACGTTGTTTACACATCCTCTTCACGTGACAAATATCATGCCAATGATATTGATAAAAATGCAACAGAAATATCAAAGATGGTTGTTGATGTTACAAAATATCATACTGATAGATTTTTACAGATATAAAACATCGTTTATTTTTGTTTGCAAAACTTTAACTTCTCTTTCGATTTCTTCCATAATTTTATTATAATATATATTCAAAAACATTCTACGAATTTTAAATATAAATAATATATAAAATATGCTTTGAATTTTAAATGTTTGAAGATAAAAAAATCAAATCGCCATTTTTTCTTTGAATTATCATGAAATCATACTGATATTTTTTTCTACAATTCTTGTAGAAAAAAATATCATGAAAAATGTTATGACATTGATAGAAGTAGTCTTCACGTGTGATTTCTTGTACAACTCGATTGCAGATGTTACGTGAAGACCCACAGTTAGCAATATTGTTTTTTAAAATTGTCAAAACAATTTATTGTCAAAAAAAAATGTCGAAAACGTGTGGTAAGAAAGAATTTGAGTTGTAGTAGATCAAAAATCTAATACACCTCACATTTAAGTCGTTCCATTTAAAATTCGGTTCGGGTAGCAAGTTTACCTAAAAGGAACACGGGTAGTATAACAGGTCTTTAGTTTGTTATCATTCATAAGAGTGCGTTAGTGGTGTTGAAGTAATTATTGTGTTCTATATTAAAATATCAAGTTATCCTTTCCTTTGATATTTTAACATATTGTTTATTGTATTTTTTCATTCTATTAAAAATCTTTCTATCAGACAGTCGTCTTTTAAATCTAATTGGTTATGGGCCCAGGCACGAGTAGGTGCACTGTTTAGATTAGAATAAATATTTTGAAAGATTTTTAAGCCGCTAAACTATAAGAAATGGATTTAGCAAAGCATATCAAACCATTGAAGGATGAGTCAGATTGGCCAATTTGGAAGAGGAAAATTAGGGACCTGCTTGACTATCACGATGGAGCGTTAGATGTAATAGATGGGAAGTTACAAAAACCAGAACCGCTAGGAACTGATGCTACGGCAGCACAATTAAAGGGTTTTAAAGAAAAGGCCGATTTCTACCGTAAGGCTAATAGCTATGCGAAGTCTTTGATAACAACCACTATTACTGACGAGGTTTATCAAAAAGTAATGGACAAAGATACCGCATGTGAGACTTGGGAAGCGTTGAAAAAGCAGTTTGAAGCCACTTCAAAGGATCAACTTTTCAAAATCTGCACAGATTTCTTTGCTTTTTGTTGGGTGCCAGGTCAGGATGTTTCGACACACATTGCTATTTTAAGGAGATTGTGGATTGAATTGAACAGCGGACTTAAGGCAAAAGATGAGAATGAATTACCCGATCTTATGTTAGTCTGCAAAACCTTGCACATTTTGCCAAGCAGTTATGAAATGTTTCGCTCAAGCTGGATGATGTTATCAAAAGATAATGAACCGACTTTTGATGAGTTAACTATGCAGCTTTCTACGTTCGAAAGAAACTTCAAACGAAATGACAGTGAGAAATTAGCTCAAGAGGCGCTAGTAGTAAGACCAGTGAAAAAGGGGCAAGAGGGTACATCTAAGAATAATAGCATGTCCAAGAAAGATGACTGTTGTAATTATTGCAAGAAAAGAGGTCATTGGGTCAATGAGTGCAGGAAATGGATATCTGATGGAAGACCAAACAAGAACATATCTTCAGGTAACGTTCAGAGCAATGTAACTGATACTAACATGTCTCTTGTAACAATTTGCAATGAGGTGAATCTGGCTGAGTCTAATTCTACAGACTGGTGGATTGACAACGGAGCAACAAAGCACATTACTAAATGTCAGGACTGGTTTGTGAATTTTCAAGTTTTCAACAAACCAAGTAGTATCAAAGCAGCTGGAAGAGAAAGTCTCAAGGCAATTGGAACAGGTTCAATTGTGATTATAAATCAGAACGGTGAGACGTTTACGCTAGAAGATGTGTGGTATGTTCCAGATATTTCACGCAATTTGTTTTCTGTGCTGGCTGCTCAAGATAGAAATCCTAAGAGCCTATTTAGGTCTACTCCTACAAAGTGTTGGCTGGATGTTGATGATAAAATAGTGTTATACGGGGTCCGAGAAGTGTCTGGGTCTTTGTTCAAGGCAGTCTTTAAGCCGATGCGTTCCGAACGTTCTGAAGTAAACGTAGCTGTTGCAGATTAGTCGAAATTACAACTATATCATGAAAGATGGGGTCATCAAGACAAACGTCATGTCAAAGAAAAGTTGCAGATTGAACTAGGCATAAACGTTAAGCTTGACAGAGGTATTTGTGAACCATGTATTTACGGAAAATCCCATAGGCTGCCTTTTGGTACAAGAAAAAAGGTATGTAGTCCTGGAGAACTAATGTCAACTGATGTTTGTGGGCCCTTTGCCGAATCATTCAAGAAGGCACGATATTTAGTAGTGTTCAAAGATAGTTACACAAAATTTCGATATGGCTTCATTATTAAAGAAAAGTCCGATGTTAAACTTGTTTTGAAGCAGATGCTAGCTCATGCTAAGATGCAAGGTCACTCCATAAAAGAATTATTGAGTGATAATGGTGGTGAGTTCGATAATGCTGATGTCAAAGAAATTTTGCAGAAAAATGGAATCACTCAGAGGCTGACAGCGCCATATACTCCTGAGCAAAATGGTGGAAGTGAGAGAGACAACCGCACTATTGTAGAAATGGCTCGAACTTTTAAGTATTCAAATGCAAAAGCTAAATTTCCGGAAGCAATTTGGGCAGAGCTTGTCAATTCAGCTATTTATGTTCTGAATAGAACTGCCAAGTCTTCAGTTGAAGGTATTAGTCCCTTTGAATCCTGGATGGGTAAGAAGCCAAGAATTAAGCATTTGCGCATCATTGGTTCTGTCTGTTACATTCACGTACCAAAGCAAAAACGAAAAAAGATGGACCAAAAGGCTGTGAAAGGTTTTCTTGTTGGATACGATGGGGATGAGCGCTACCGAATTTATGTGAAGGCCGAGAACAAAGTCATATTATCAAGAGATGTGCAGTTCCACGAGCAAATTCTGGATTGTGAAGACAAACTTGTGCTACCATTTCAAAGCTATGAACCAGAGAGTGTGTTTCCTGAAGAAGAAACTCCAGATAAAGACACAACGCTTACTGATGACCGAAGTGATGATGACAATGAAATTGGATTGGACTCTGAAGTAGAAAGCGAGGAAGAGTCGCCAAAGCCAAATCTGAGAGATCGTACTAAGTTGAAAATGCCAGAACGTCTTAATTCATATGTTTTTTCTGCAGAAGAATTTGTCAGTGAAATAGACAATCCTGAAAGTTTTCAAGATGCAATTAGCAGCAAGCAAAGTAGTAGCTGGAGAGAGGCCATGTGCAGGGAAATTTCTTCACTTAATGAAAACCAAACTTGGAATCTGACATTCTTGCCGAAAGGAGCTAAAGCTATTCCATGTAAGTGGGTTTTTCGTTTAAAAACTAATCCTGATGGCAGCATAGATAAGTATAAAGCTAGACTCGTCATAAAAGGCTTTAGTCAACGACAAGGCATTGACTACAATCAAACATTTAGTCCAGTAGCGAAGATGGCAACTGTCCGATCCATTTTAAGTATTGCAGCAAGTGAGCAGATGCATGTCATGCAATTTGATGTATCTACAGCGTTTTTGTATGGAGAGCTTGATGAGGTAATTTACATGAAGCAACCAGAAGGATTTGAAGATGGCAGCCATAAAGTTTGTCAGCTGAAGCGAAGTTTGTACGGACTTAAGCAGGCTCCTAGGTGCTGGAACAAACGTTTTGGATGTTTTCTTTCGAAATTAGGATTTAGAGCTAGCAAGGCTGATCCATGTTTGTATATTCGTGAGAAAAACGGAAAGAAGCTAATTTTGGTGCTTTATGTTGATGATGGGCTAGTAGCAGCAAATAATCTGACAGATTTAGAAGTTTTCATGGAGGAGCTTAAATCTGAGTTCAAGATTGTCTCGAAGAAAGCTGACTATTTTTTGGGTCTTGAAATCGAGGTGGCAGATACGCATATCAAAATAAGCCAAAAGTCGTATGCCAAGAAAATCATGGAACGATTTAATTTTTCTGATTGCAAACCGATATCAACACCAATTCTCAAGGGAATAGTTAATGAGAAGGATAGTAAGGCTCACAAATTTCCATATAGACAAGCTGTTGGAGCATTGATGTATCTTATGCTTGGTACTAGACCTGATCTGGCTTACAGCGTTGGGTATATTTTTAGATTACTGGAGAATCCATCAATGGAAGATGTTTCTCGTGTCAAGAGAGTTTTCCGGTACATTAAGGGCACCTTAGATCTTGGTTTAGTTTTCAAGTCTGGCGAAAACTTAGGTGTTCTGGAGTGTTTCAGTGATGCTGATTTTGGTGGTTGCATGAAGACTGGTAGATCAACTTCTGGTGTGGTTGTGAAGTACGCAGGCGGTGCAATTTCGTGGCTTAGTCAAAGACAAGCAATGGTAGCTACGTCAACTACAGAGGCCGAAATTGTTGCAGCGAACGAGGCTACAAAGCAAGTAATTTGGTTAAGCAGATTATTTTCGGAACTGGTAGAGCTGATGCAGATTCCTGTTCTACAAGTTGATAACTCAGCAGCTGTAAGATTAGCTCAAAATCCAGAGTTTCATCGTAGAACAAAACACATAGCCATCAAACATTTTTTCATCCGAGAGAAGGTCATAGAAGGTGTAATGGATATTAAACAAATATCTACTGATGAGCAACTAGCAGACATCATGACGAAAGCATTACCCAGAGGACGTATCAAGGCGATTTGTGACGAGATGGGACTTCTCACACAATAATCAGAGGAAGTGTTGAAGTAATTATTGTGTTCTATATTAAAATATCAAGTTATCCTTTCCTTTGATATTTTAACATATTGTTTATTGTATTGTTTCATTCTATTAAAATTCTTTCTATCAGACAGTCGTCTTTTAAATCTAATTTTTATTAAGTATTCAACCCTTTAATTGTTACACAACAACAGGAAACAATACAGCAAACAATATTCCAACTAGAATATTCCTTCAACAGCTTCAGAAATCCAACGGTTTGTTGTAGAAATTTCCACTAGTACAACGTTCAAAATAATACATAAATTATTTCTACTTAATAACACTTTAAACTTTATTTACAAAAACTAATTTAAATATCACTTTTATAATTTTAACTTCACTATCGCAGGTTTAAAATAACACTAATTACTAGTTTACAACAGACAATTGCTTATATGTCATTCTGCTTAATTTCTAGAAAATTCGAGGTCACTTTTTAGAAACCTTGAGAAAATATTAGAATATTCGATTATTTTACGTTACGTTGATTTGATTCATAAAATTATTTATTTTATGTTGACCTTAACTCTAAGAATATGTACAACAACAACAACAACAACACTATTCATTTCATTCATTTGTTGTTGCGTTTTATTGTGATTTGATTTTACTGGAAGAAATTGTAATCGTTTGGATTTTTCTGTAATCGTAACAATATCTATTTACTTTTAAAATGTTCATGTTATCCTCTAAGTTCGATTTGATTGATTTGTTATATTATGTCTTTGGTGTTACTTGTGTTTTTGATTTCCGTCCATGAGCAGAAAAAATTAAAAAATGCACGCTAAACAGCAAAAGCCAACTTTCTGTTTTTAACTGATAGATAGAACACATTATTTTCTATGACAGTCGTTAAAAAAGAAATTTTAAAGTTTTGTTCTATTTGTTTTCAGTTTTCTTGTAAATTGTGTGATGCGAAGTTAGCAAACAAATGCGGACTTAAACGACATATAAACATTCATACACGTGAAAGTTTGTTTAAATGTTCTGAATGTAATAAAGAATTTACAGAAAATTCAATTTTGAAAAAGCATTTAAAAACTCATTCTAAAGGAAGATTACAGGTAAGAATTTATTTAGGTTTTTTGCTTATTAATAAATAAAATAAATGTTAAAATAAAGTGGAAATCTTGATCTTTTCCAACAATATTGATTAACGTTGTTATAAAACAGATGACGTTGTTGTAGCGACGGGTGTGGTGGTAATCCTCCCACTCCAGATGACGTCGATGTCACTGTATAATGTGCAATGTGGTAAAATCCGAACCCTCAACATAGTTAATGGGCTCGATTGGTTTAATGTTTTGCAATAGAGAAAGTGATTGACCGCAAAATCTTGTTTGTTAAGATGATGGTTTATCGGACTATGTCATGCCACGCACCATGTTTAGATCTTTCTCATTCGTTTCGCCTTATTCATAGTTATGAACACTATGTTGTTATTGTTTCCAGCTTTGGATAACGCGACTGAATGAATTCTTGGTCAGTCCAAAGCACGCCTGACTCAAAACATGTTGGCATTAAGCACTATGATTATATCGTTATTAATATCAACTCCGTGTTTGTGCTGATATACTCTTTTTTAGGCATTGGTAAGTTTTACTAACATGCGATTGATTGCATTCACATTCTATTGTGTAAACCACATATGACTGCAGTTCTGTTGGCGTTTTGTTTTTTATCATTTTGACCAAATTATTATTGTTTAAAGTGTTTGTTGCTTTCCCAATAGTGTTAATATTGAATTTTTTTAAACAACGTTTAATTTTCTCAAACAAACTAGGTAGCGGCGTACGGAATAGTACATAGACGGTTCATATCAAATAAGTTATTATTTTTGTTGTTTTTTTTTGCTAACTATGTTATTATTATGTTATTTTTAACAAAGGCTTTGGGATAATTGTTTTTTATTACCGCATTGATCAGCAAATCAAAGTTTTGATTGTGAAATTTGATGTCAGATAGTTCGAGGATCTTCCGTGATAATTAAACCATATTTCTCTTGTAATTTAAAGGCATAACCGTATTTTATTTGCCAAATTACACTAACAATTTCATGTATCCAAATCTGACAAAAAAGTTAGTTTTGAAAAGTCAGAATCGTATTTTAGTTCGCTTACTCAACGCGTAATTCGCTGTCCATCACTTTTTATTTCTAAAAGTTGTCAGATTTTCAAAGTTTTGAAGCTTTGACAATTTGACTTTTGTATTTATTAATAAATAAGTATAAGAAGTATTTATAATAAGTAAAAGTAGGTATATTAACACGCAGAAGTATCAAATTATAACAATAATAAAAAATTAAATTAATAAGTTTGCTGATTTTTATATTTTTTATTTACTTTCTGAACAATTACTATACCAACCTCCAGAAAACACTTGATATCCAAATCGAATTCTATAGTTCATTTTATTTGAAAACTGCGTTGTGACAGTTCAATGCGAATTCCGATTGGGCAAATAAAATACTACTATCATGTTAAAGAAGATGCAAATTAAATAGAAAAGCAATATGGATCTTGGTTTAATTCAATAAAATATACAGAAATTTAAGTTATTGGTTATGACTATGAGATAAGTTGGCCGTTCATACTAGGAGCACCCGATCTATAGGGGAATGTCTTTAATTTTAGAATTTTGATAAAACTTTCAATTTTCGATTTTGTAAAAATTTTTGGAATATATTTAGAATTTCGAAAAACTTTAAATTTTTGATTTTATTATAATTTTTGGAATTTTGAAAAAAGTTTCAATTTTTGCAATATTTTTTGCAATATTTTTAGAATTTCGGAAAAAGTTTTAATTTTTGATTTTGTTATAATTTTTGCTATATTTTTAAAATTATGAAAAAAAATAGAATTTATATATATTTTTAGAATTTTGGAAAATGTTTAAATTTTTGATTTCGTAAGAATTTTTGGAATATTTTTAGAATTTTGAAAAATTTGAAATTTTTGATTTTATTATAATTTTTGGAATTTTGAAAAAAGTTTCAATTTCTGATATTGTTATAATTTTTGCAATATTTTTAGAATTTTGGAAAAGGTTTGAAGTTTTAAGAATTTTTGGAATACTGGTTTTGGAATTTTTGGAATTTTGAAAAAGTTACAATTTTTGATTTTATTATAATTTTTGGAATATTTTTAGAATTTTTGATAAAGGTTTTAATCTTTGATTTTGTAATAATTTTTGGAATATTTTTTTAATTTCGAAAAAATTTTGAATTTTTGATTTTATTATAATTATACAATATTTTTGGTATTTTCAAAGAAATATGTATTTGTGATTTTGTAATATTTTCTCGAAACGCCAACTGGAGGGGTTTTTGAGGAGCTTGCTGATTGTATAATCTTTTCACTAACTTATTGATGTTTCGTGTTAGTTTTGTAATACATATCTAAACAGAGATACATGTACTTTAACAAAAAGTTATGTTTGACACACATCGCTGTTCAAAACTAAAAACCATTTCCTCATAACTGTTTTTTGCCGAAAACTATATCAAAATCCTTAACCCAGACCGAAGTCTAGATATCTCAGAGCTTGAGATTTCAGCCCCTCCATATTTTTCTTATTAAATTTAGCATTTTGGGTAACCCATTTTTCAAAATATCGTTTCTTCACATCATTTCATATAATTATCTTAATTTTTTAAACCTGTATACTATTATTTATTGCTCATTGAATTGGGCTCATCACTTCGCAATTAGCAAGTTTAAAAAACAATTTAAAGAAATTTTAAAGTTTTCTTTTTTTTTCAGTTTCCTTGTAAATTATGTGATGCGAAGTTAACAACCAAAGGTGGACTTAAACGACATATGAACATACATACACGTGAAAGGTTGTTTAAATGTTCTAAATGTAATAAAGAATTTACAGATAGGAGTGCTTTGAAGAGGCATTTAGACTTTCATTCACGTGAAATTTTTAATAAATGTTCTGAATGTAATAAAGAATTTAAAAAAAAGAAGTATTTGAAGCAGCATTTAAGAACTCATTCAAAGGTTAGAAAGGTAAGTAAAACCAGTTTCAAATTTTATATAATTTAACAAAAGAGTATCGCAATAAAATGAACACCATATCAGGAAAGGTTAGGTTACGAACAGAAGCAGCTCATATACCACGCTTACGTCTATTGATCTTTTGTAATACCTCACCTACTACCAACTTATATATTTAAACTTATGTAACAAACCCCTGATTTGTTCCACCGCGAGATTTCACTCTCCTACATCAAACTCTCAAAATCTCTCCAACCCCGTTAATCAATAATGTTGAAATTAGATCAAAGAGATAAAACATTTATTAATCTTTTGGTTCGCAAATCATCCGGATTAAACATTTTATTTAAAAATAATTAATTAAAAAGTAATAAAAATATATAATAAAAAGGATTAAGCAAATCTTGTTGTGTAAGTCTAGTGCACAGAAATTTGAATTATTATTTATCATTTTTTTTTGAAAAGGAAATAATTAGTTTAGAACTATATAAAAACATTAGTGGTTTCAATAATGTTATTTGTGTTACCTAAGCCCTAGGGTATCTAAACGGATAAGCACACATAGTTTAATTTAACATAATTTAACTATTTACATAGTTAGTGTATTTAAAAATTATGTTATCTATAAGTAAAAAACCATATATTTTGTGAAGAAATAATCAACCGAATATAAACTGTAAATCAAAGATTTCGGGTTTAATTAACATAGAGTTTTAACAGTGAAAACGCAATGTACAAAAAGACAGAGAATTAATAAAACAAAAAATTGTAAATTGTTTAATTGATTTGTTAATTATTATTGAATTGCGTCAATTACTGTTTTCGATCTTGCTGTTGATACAGTGCGACTAAAACACTGTATTCCAAAGATATATTGACCATATTAAGACCACAGTATTTATTTCATACTTTAGTTACCATAAGCCTCTTGTATCATTTATCGAAAATGTAAGCTCTGAGTCTGAATAAATCTATGTAATATATACGAATAAAATGTAAAATAATTATCAAACTTTGTATCACTATGATCATGACTAAAATCTGCAATTATCCTCTTCCCGAAATTTTACCTTCGTCTCACTATCTTGAAGCCAAAATATTTGAAGGTTTCACTTCTACCACGTGTGAATTTTTCACACCTTATTTCTTTTTTATTTATATATTGATTTAGATATAGAGTATAAAATAGAATAAATCAGTACTTTCTTTCTGGATCCTGAGAATGGGGATGTGTTATCCCTATTCAGATCATCATGCAAGCAACAGCTATGAGGAATTTACTCACGACCAAATATATCTTCCCGAGTGAGCTAGGGAAAATGACGACCACTTTTTTTTTATCTAAAAGAAAACAAAATTCCATGCTGTTGAAATCTAAATAACTATTACTGTTATTGAACTATAACTGTAATACTTAAACCTCTAACTTGTAGACTTCAGTATTATAAATCGGCTCTATAGTTTTAACCAGGATCAGATCCGTCGATCCTTAGCCATGTGTCGTTGTTTACGTTTACGTTTAACACTCTCGGCCTTACATTGCCAAGTCTAATAACATATTAAAATGAAAGAGATTTAATCAATTCAAACTTTATAAAATCTCACTCATTTGATTAAGATTTTGAATTTTTAAAATCCAAACATCGAATTTCCTCCATTATGATTTCCATGTTTAGACAGAAAACAGAAAAAACAAACGAGTTAAATAAAATATTATCAACAGAAAAAGCAGCCAATAGTACATTATGATGCTAGGACGTAAAGCTAAAGATTTTGGACGGATGTGGAGTTTGCAAATCGAGGCGCTAGCCGAGATTTGCACCCACATTAAGTCCAAAATAGCTTACGTCCGTGCATCATATACTATTTTTTATTCGCCGCAAGCAAAATATTTTAAGAAAAGTTGTTTGTTCTAAATTAAAAATATAAATTTTCATAAATTTTCAAATAAAAATATGTGGAACAAGTAAACTTTGAAAAAATATTTATTATTTTTTCCAAATTATTGTGTAGCTATGACAACAAATGATAACAACTATTTTAATTGGATAATGAAATTTTGAATTTGAGGGTTGCTTTGATAAAAAAATTTATTTTTCATAGAATTTAAACAAATTTACAAATGCTTTTTACTTTTTTGGACGTAGCTATGACAACAAAATAAATAGTTGAAAAGTGATACTTTAAAGCCGCAAATCACAGTAATAAAGTAACACTTTAATATGTAGGCGAATAAAAAATATTTTCTACAATTGCTTCAGTTTTTGTTCGATGTTTATGTTTTTGTAATCGTAAAATAATTTTTTGCTATGCTATGGAAAGTTGGTGTGATTTGTGAAATCAAAGATTCATCTTCTCTGAGTGTACTTTATTTTACAAAAATAATCCAGTTTTTATGAATTCTAATAGTGTATTCTTTTCGGTTGTACCGAACAAGTTCCAACACCGAATTATCGAATTTTGTATTCTTTTGGAATGAACTTCAATACAAAAAAACTAGTGGGATGGGGGTGTGACCATAGGGGCCACGCCAAGACCTTCCCGTAAGATTAAAAACTAACAAGCTACTGGAGAAGATATACTAAAATACCAAACACAAAAAAAATTATACAATATAATTTAACTGCAATAAATACAAATAAAAACGAAAAATTTCAAAACAAATTAGAAAAAAAAATCAACAAAAAGTGAATATTAGCTCAATTAGGGTTTTTAAAGCCTAATATACACAAAATTAAGATTTATTATACGCAGTGCCGTCCCAATGTATTTGGGGGCCCCCGGCCCTCTATTTCTAGGGGGCCTTTTCGAAAATTAACAATAAGACTGCGTTCCAATTGATGCTTAATTGTACTAAACGTGCTAAATCAATTTAGTCAACTATTTTATTTGACTAAATTATATTTTGTTTCTAAATAATTTGGAAGAAATTCATACGTTAAACAATATCTGACAACTTGATTATATTAATTTGAATTAAAATTCGGTAATTTTGTAAAACTAAATTTAGATTTAGCAGTTTCGTACAATTTAGCAGCTAATTGGAACCCAGTCTAAATTAAATTTAAAAGCATAATTACTTACGGGCTTTTGAGGTTTATTATAATGTTTATTTTATTTAAATTTTTTTTCTTCTCACTTTTTTGTCAACAAATTTATCTACAACATCTTCAAATTCTATAGATTTTAATAAATCACTTTCTATGCACATCAACGCAAGGGAATTCAGTCGCTCCTGCGGCATGCTGTTTCGCAAATCATTTTTTATGTATTTCATCGCCTAAAAAGACTGTTCTCCTGAACAATTAGTGACCTTAATGGTTAAAAAAATTTTGAATGCTCTTTCTATGTTTGGAAACATATTTATTAAATCCTTTTGAATAATAAGTGTTATCCTCAATAAGAGATATAACGGGAAATATTTTCTAATATATTCAATATTGACAATACATCGAGTGCTTAAAACAACTAATTTACCAACGTGTTTCATACAAGATTTTTTGTAACGAAGCTGCAAAATTAAACTTTTATAAAAAATACAACTAAACAAATTGCATTTATATCTAGTACGTTTTGAGCAAACCAATTTTATCTTATAAGGAGTATGTAGCCTTAGTTTTCTTTTAGTTTTCATACTGCCAATTGTGAAAAATATCAAGATGAGTTCAAGTGATGATGATTTTGTATCGTCAGATATAGAAAAAGCAGCAAATGAAGCTATTTCTACAATCGTACCGGAAAAATTGGCGTACGAAACTTCATACAAAAATTTTGATGAGTGGTTCAAAGAATCAAAAACTACAACAATCAATGACATGGTCATGCTGGCCTATTTTGTAAGAAAGGATCCATGAAACCTTCAACATCGTGGTGCGAGTACTCTAAACTAAGAACTATGGTTTATTTGAACGCCAGCGTGGATATGAAATCATTCACGAATTTGATAGCTTTATTTAAGCATTACTCTAGTAAATTTGGTCAGATTCATTAAAGTACTGATTGCAGTTGTTTAATAGTTTATTAACGCATTACTAATAATGGTTTAATGATTCATTAAAGTACTTATACTTTAATGAATCATTAAACCATTATTATTAATGCTTTAATAAAATATTAAACAACTACAATTAGTACTTTAATGAATCTGACCAATGTGCTAGATTGATGCTTAAATAAAGCTCATTTAATTACTAAAATAACGCCCGAAAAAGCATAGATTTTGCAACTTAGTTACAAAAAATGAATTTTTGAAATTGGCATGGGCCCATTAAAAAAATTGCATTGTTGTTTTTGAAATTTAATTTGAAGTGTTCATTTTCATATTTTTATGAGTGTTTTATGGTGGGCCCCCGGCCCAGGGCCGGGTGGGCCGTACCGTAGTAACGGCACTGATTATACGACACATCACTTGTAATAATTTAAATAGAATTTGAATGTGTGTATGTGTTTAATCATATTTACATTTAATATTATACTAACACTCAGACTGCAAACTACAACAAGTTTTCTAGGCCGATTCAGAAGGTATCGAAAGGTGAAGATATCATTAAAATGTCAATATCAAAAATTATCTCCAACAGTACAACACAATAGCCTAACCTATCGGTAAGATAGAAGGTCAGCATTTGTTTGATGAACACCGACCACTTTATAAGTGTATACAAAAAGCAAATTTGTTCTATCTCATGTTAACTGAAACATTTAACCAAATATTCGTCAAAAACACTTCATAGCCCAACAAACAATTAACCGTCCTGCAACCGTTATCTGATCGACCGATTTCAACTATACGGTAAATAACAAACCGCTAAATTGGTTTTATAACCATCCCACAACGATAAATGGGTATGGATTAGCAATTGTATAAACGTTAAATAATGGTTAACCAACAGTACTAAAAACCCTTTTGCGTCAGTTATTGAACCGTTTTGTGCGTATCACTAAAAACTATAATACAATTTATTGTCAATCTTTAAACGGTGATTAAAATGGTTTGCTGACGGTTTTTGCATTTGACAAAATTTACTTTAAATTTTATTTGTTGTATAATTAAAACCGTTTTAAGTCAACTTAAAACGGTTCTGTAACGGTGGATCCACAGTTAAGAAGCGGTTTGTAATCTATTAACTTACTCCTTTGACATTTGATTTTTCCAAATTGTTATCAGTTTGGCAACGATGTTTTCGTAAACGTTTTGTTTTCGATGTGATATATTTTTAAGGTATAATTAAAATCTAAGTCCAATATTTAAATAATAGAAAATTTTAATGAGGAATCTATGGAATATTATTTTCGTCATGTTGCGCATTTGTACGTATAAAAATAATGTGCGAATGAAATTTTATTGTAAAAGTTATCTTTATGTCTCGAAAAATTATAGTGCGCTACATATAAAAGCCAATTCCAAAAAAAAATTAATACTTTTTCATTATACAGTTTTGATTTTACGTTTTAGAGCGGTTTTGGAACCGTGTGAATAGCATTGCATATTTTACAAATGGCCACAGTCATGCCAGTTTTCGTTTTCGATCGGTTCGTTTGTGATCTACGAAAAACCGTTTCTCAACTAAAATTATTGCTTGGTTTGCTTTAGCTCAAAACAAACCGTCTACTCACTGTTTTGTTTTTAACAAAAGAATATGGTTTATAAATCATAACATTTGAACAGTCAATTTTAAGGCATCCAAAAACCGTTCATAAACTCATAGACTAAGAACCCGCGACGGCCAGACATTCGTTATTTTATAAAAGCTGAAAGTTTCTGTGCGCATACGCCCTACTGAGGTAGGAACGATTTACGACATATGAAGTTTGAATCATGGTGGCTTTGGCAGGGAGCAGGTAACAAAGGAGCCTCCATTTTTTTATACATTCTTCGGGGTAGTATTATAAGTCACGTCACCCATTGTCAGACACTTGCTATCGTGGTAACCACCTGCCAGACACCCTTAAACACTATCAATTTGTTAAAGTTTAAGGGTGTCTGGCAGGGGGTTACCACGATAGTAAGTGTCTGGCAATGGGTGACGTGACTTCTAATACTATCCCGAAGAATGTATAAAAAATGGAGGCCCCTTTGTTACCTGCTCCCTGCCAAAGCCACCATGATTCAAACTTGAGTTAAAAAAAATGAGTTAATAAATGAGTTAATGTAATAAATAAATAAATGTAATTTGAATAACTTAAATTAGATTTAAGAGCAATACCAAACCTACTACTTACATTATTTTTTATTTTTTCCTAGACATCAGCCAAGCGTCACGAATGTAAAAATTGTAATAAAAAGTATAAGCGCAATTATCAGTTAAACGAACATATGAAAAGTCATTCAGATGAAAAACCATATGAATGTGCAGAATGTGGTAAAAACTTTGTGTCAACACAAAGATTGGAAATACACAAACAAATTCATGATCCGGAAAGAATAAAGGTAAGGTTAAATCGGTTACCTTCAGGTCGCAGTGCTACTTGAACTGCAAGTCTCAAGACCCTCCAATAAAAAAAAATCGGCTACAAGGTCTTTTGAACAAAATGTTATCTTTAATTTTTTTTAATAGTTACCTAATGGTAGTTAGGGGGTAATTTTCACACATTTTTTCCACTGAAAAAAATATGTCCCAACTTTATTTCGTCATATCTCACTTAGTTTTAATGTTAGGGACTTTTATGAATGACAAAAATAAAGAATTTTTCAACACCTTTAGTACCTCTAAAAAGGTTTAGCGAGATTCCCCTGAAAATTACATTGTTGTTGTTTATTTGGCGTCGAAACATTCAATTTTGGCGTTTGGCGAATAGGAGCGAAACTTCAAGAAGCTTTTAGTCCGTTTGTAATCGGTCTACAGACACCATACACCCATCATTTTTGGTTTTTTATAAGCTACATCTTTTATTACCATTCTTTTTCGATATGATACTTAATTTTTGACCAATTCGTAAGAAATCGCCTGAAAACGTGGTTTTCGGTTGAAAATTGACATTTTCACCCGCGAATAAGTCGAAAAGTATTGACTTTTAGAAAAACCATAACAAAACAAAAAATACTTAGAATTAGTCAATCTATCTATTCCTTAACTTATTGTTAATGAAACGTTTTTCACCCCCAATAAGGGATGTAAAGAAAGTACCACCCCTTTTCTCGAGGACGCATTTTGATATGTTGTTTCTTACACTTTTTTCAACACGTTCCAAAAGAAATCATCGATCGGAGCATTTTTCCGAAGATAAAACCTAATATGACTCCCCTAATTAGCAAGCAACATTTTAAAGAAATTTTGAAGTTTTTTTCTGAACGTACATACACGTGGAAGCTTGTTTAAATGTTCTGAATGTAATCTAGAATTTACAGACAAACCAAATTTAAAGCATCATTTAAGTTCATGAGAAAGAAAGTTTACAGGTAGAATTTATTTAGTTCTGTGCTTAGTAGCGGATAAAATAAATGTTAAAATGAAGTGGGAAACTTTCTTTTTCTTCTTCATCTTGAAATTTAAAATTCTTTTACTATGTACTCCTGTTCTCATATACAATGCCAACCACCAAGATTCCTCCACATTCAATCTTATTGCTTATTATCATTTAAACGTTTTTAAGCAAAAAATTCCAATATTTTGACAATTTTCCGATACTGTTACCAAACACATCGTCCCTGCAATTCTAACCATACGATAAAACCTATTTTAAGAAAGAAAAATGTTTAAACTCACTACAGTAGCTTTGCAGTTTTCATTGGTTGTGGCGGTCGACGAGACAGACAGACAAACATGTTTTGCTTACTTAGAATTTGTGCTTATGTCCTAAAACGTCAAGAAATGCAAAAAAGTGGGCATACGATTTTGACATATGACTCGAAATTGTAATAATTAGAAAATTTAGAGAAATTATAATTTTATATTCATGGGCGTGCAAAATTTATGCAAACTGTAATAAATAGCCTGGAAGAATGCTTGAACACAGTGTATTATAGTCTCTGATTCTTTAGCTGTCATTTTTGATTAACATAAGGAACTTGTAATAGTTTTTTTATCCATCCCTCATTGACAGACGCATTTTTCTTATAGTCTCAGTAACTCATAGTTGTTTTCATTTAATTACATAAACATTAATATTTAATTTTACAACCCCCTAAAATTGACTCACACTACGTTTCCATCCGTTTAATCCCACCATACTATTTGAATTTGAATTCTCCATACACTAACCGTGATTAAACAACGAAGTTCTCAAACCTCAAAACAGCTGTGCGTATTTGTCCAATCGTCAAGATAAAAACAATTAATATCTTGTTTTGTTAAACATTCGATTTTTTTTGTATGAGTATTTTCCCTCAAATAATTTTTCCGTTGTGGAACTGAACTTCACTGTAATGCTATTATAGATTATAGTTTTGTAATACCTAAACACCATAAAGTCGATTAAACTCGCATTCAACTTATTTTAATTCATTGATAATTGTTATTGATGTATCGGAAATGATTTATGTCGCGAAATTATTTTTGTACAATATTACCGAACAACAAACAGTTTTGTGTAACTACAAAAAGTTCCTAACAATTATATAATTGATGTAAATTAATTGCCTTACATCAAAACTACTGTATTCGAAGTTTTCGAAATTCAATTTTGGGCTTTATAAGGCGTGACTGTAACATTATCATTCTCTTAGTTTATTACATTTTCGTTTTGATGGTTGACGTCCCTTAGTCAATCATTTGACATTGGCAGATTTTTGGTTGTGAGTGCAGTGTAGACCATATGGTTGTTATTTCATTTTGCCCAAAATTTAATCTGTGATATATTTATTTGCGTGTAATTTAATTTATATTAGTTAGAATAATTAAAGAGAAAAGAAATTAGTAAAAGAAAAGATTATTAAATGTTTGTGATGTTTGCTGTGTTGTCTCTAGTTGAATTTAATTGAATTAATAAGTTAATCGCCATTATGGAGATAATTGGAAAAAATTACTAAACTCAGGTAGTATACACCGAGTGTTCAATTATCTTGAAATTACTTTGTGCAGTAAAAATTTAAAGAAATCAAAAATTTTATTATTCTGTTCAACTAAAATTGCATGTTATTAATTAATGAAAAAAAATTGCTAAGCTCTTGCTTTATACTTCGAGTGTTCATTTATCTTGAAATTTATATGTTTAACCATAATTAAAAGTAATTAATAAATGTTTGTTCTTCTATCGGCTGTTCAATTAAATTACCAATCAAAGAAAAATATTGTTTGCTGAAACCGTTCTTTCGTTGCGAAATTTTCTGATATGATCGGAAATATAGTAAATGAAAATAATTAAGTAAAAAGAAGATTGAAATCGATTTCGTCATCGACACAAAGGGAATCAACGCCATTTTGCCTTGTCGAATCAACCGGATAATTAAGTTGTGGTGAATTATGCATATGGTGATTTCCTCTCTTCCGGGAAACGCCCAATGAATATATGGGATTACAAAAACAACTATATATAGCGTGGGGTTCATTGAATAATTTTTTTTCACCTGGTGATCAGATAGATTATCCCCCATTTTGTGTCGTTATTGCTACTATCACCGCGCGTTCGTCGATCTTTTGCGGAACAGAGTAGTGCCATCAACCGGAATAATTGTCGCTTACCATTATCGTCTAGAAAGATTTTCTGTCGCTTATCATCTTGTGCATAATAATTTTCATCACTGGGATCAGGTGACGAACGGTGCGAGAATAGTATCGTATATTATAGCTATTCCAACGCAACAATGGTATCATCAGTTTCAACTTTTATAACGAAGTTTGTACAATATCTATATCATTATTGTCAAGTGTGACAACGCAACTTTTGTACCATATTTATATCATCCTTGACAACTCTTACAACGAATTGTTGGCATAATTTTCACAACCTTAGTTTCAACTGCTACACCGTGTTTCGGTGCAAGTATTTTTTTTTATCATCAATTACAACGTTTACAACGTATCTCTAAACAATATTTATATCATCATTCTCATCGTGTATCACATATTTTGGTACAATATTTGCACCCTCTTTGTCAACTGTTCCAACGTGTTGTTGTGCAATATTTATATCATTACCGTCAACATTTACCACGAATTTTTGGATAATATTTACATCGTCATTGGCCACATTTGCAACGAACTTTATTTATCTACAAATTTTAAAACCGCATTTTCAACGTATTGTTCAACATTTAGTGAGACAAATTGTTACATTTTTATTCAACTATATTGGAAAGTTATTATTGATACAAATTATTACATTTTTTATTACAACGTATTATTCAACGATTATTGAGACAAATCGTTACATTTTTTTTTTCAACGTATTATTCAACCTTCATTGATACAAATTATTACATTTTTTATTCAACTATATTGGAAAGTTATCATTGAGACAAATTGTTACATTTTTATTCAACTATATTGGAAAGTTATTTAACGCTGATTTATACAAATATTTACCTGTACCCGTTTTCATCAAAGTAATTGGACACAGCTGTTTCTGATGGAGGGCTGATATAACGGAAACTTGGAGGTCTGGAGGATTTAATCATGGGTGAGTCAACTTATTTTAATTGTGTTTTCTTTATTGTGTTTAACGTAGAAGGGTGAATGTGAATGAAAGGGCGTGTCAGTGGTTGAATGGGGGCGTGTTAGTCGTTGCCTGTGTGTGCGAACTGGCGGTCTGGGTAGCGAGACACATCTGGTCTGGATTGGGACTGATTCTAAACTAAATGGTGTTGCTCCGAGTTCTCACTTAACTTATCAAATACCTCTTTTCATTATATTTCCTGAATTTGATAAAATAATATCTTCTCAAAATAATCATTATCAAATATCCTGTAATTAAAAAAAAAAGGAATTAAAAACAACAAAATAAAGAAACAAATTCTTGTCCGGGTTTAGGTTTATTAGGTCTATGAATCATTACCTAACTGAAACTCACAGGTATTGAAATAAACTGGTTTGGACAGGTTGGTTCAAAGTACCAACAAACTTACATTTTTTATGAATAAATTGGGTTATGAATAATATTTTTTTTTTAATTACTCCTGGTTTTCTAAATCTGTTTTTACATGCTGTTAATGAAGGGAAAGGGAAATGATCGATCTGGATTTTCAATATGGTGTGTGACGTTTTTCAGTGCTCTGGGATCTGATTCGCGTGGTACCAGCAATGGCAGTGGTTTGTGGGCTGTACCATGGTGCTCATGTGACAGCAATGCAACTCAGTCTCGATTACTATCACTTGCGATACGTGCTGCGGGTCTGAGAGCTTAAGTGTCTTGCTTCGCCGTCTGACTGTGTGGGTGAATGTTAGCATGTGTGAAGCGTGAGTGTGTGGGCGTCTGAGAGTGATTGTGGGGGTTGGACGCGCTGATCGTAGGTCTTTCGCAAACGGGGTCGCCAGAGTCTCCATTTTCCACTTGTATTTTTTTTCCATTTCTGTGACTTTTTGTAAATTGCGTACATTTCTGCATTTGTGTTGAAGCAGCAGGTATTACTCCATCAAATCCACGAGGACTGAGCTTTAGTCGTAAGGCATAACAATCATTCTAGGTACGCATCCTGCTTGGTTCGCCAATGAGAAGGCTCTTCATTACAAAACAAGATGACATTTACATATTAAATTAGGAAATAATATAACATTCTGATGTTCTGTATTAGCAAAAAAATCTCAGGGGAAAGCATGGTAAAATACAGGACTGATTGTCACTGTACCTATATCTGAACTAATTAGTATCAGCCAACAATGACCAATAGTAGATTTTTCAACAAGTGGTGAAAACGTCTCTTTTTGCGTGACTGGACGGTTTGTTCAGGAACTAAGTTCAGGAACGCAAAAAGGTTTTTACCACGCGTAGAAAACGTAATTTTTTCTACGCTTGTAAACATAAATGATAATATTTACAAATTCTTCAACTAAAAACTTACAAAACGACATAGCTAATTTTGACATTGGAAACTGAAATAGCAATGTTGTATTGATATATAATTTTTAACAGTGTAAAATATTGTTTTTATTTTATGACAGTGTTCGCCTACAGATGGAAGACAATAGCAAATAGCTCGAAAATATAAATTTATTTGCAAACACAAACCTTTGAAAACTATCTTTTCAGTTTTGTGTTAAATGTGCCGTTTATAATAAAATTAATTTGATTTAATATTATTAGTTATTCAAATCAAACTTACTCTTTGAAATCTATAAATATATATAAATCACTTCACATCAAATTGTCTAATTGTAATAAAATGTGTAATGTTCTAAATATTTTTTAAAATATTATTTTAAATATTTATTTTTAACTACCACCTGTAGGCGAACACGGGAACACTATTTAAAAGTAATTGCTCACTAATAAAAATTGACTGCATAATTTCTATTAGCTGGCAATATTTTATAAAATTCCTAGTTAAACATTTAAAATTTGTTCGTTTCCTTGTCAAGTGACGTTATTTATTCAATCAGATAAATAACGTCACTTGACAAGGAAACGCACAAATTTTAAATATTTAAATAAGAAATTTATAAAATATTGCCAGCTAATAGAAATTATGTAGTCAATTTTTATTAGTGTGCAATAAGTATATAATTGTGTTCCGATGTTCGACTACAGGTGGTGGTTAAAACCAAATATTTAAAATAATATTTTAAAAAATATTTATAACATTACACATTTTATTACAATTAGACAATTTGATGAAGTATTGATGACTATGAGTATATTTTGCATAATGTATAACATATTCTTATTTGCTATGTAAAAAATAAATGCAAATTGTTGGAAATAGTTATATAACTTTGTATTACAATTTATTTTTTGATGTTTTTTATGAGGTAAATTACAGTAACATATACACCTATTTTCAAGCGAAAGTACTGTTGGTTTTTTGTAAATAAAATAGTACTGGGTGATCCGATTTTAAATCGGTTTTCAATTTTAAATAGCTCAATATTGGTGGAGTATTTTGATATATAATGTCGGGACAGAGATCAAAAGCAAAGTTAGGAGTGTTTCACAGTAATGATGAGGTCTGGGATGCCATTGTGAGAGCGCACAACATGTTGAGAGGCGTTGATTGGCGCCAATATTTCATCAATTTGTTAAATTTAATGTCTAATAGAATGCGCGAAATGATTGCAGCACAAGGCGGTCACATAAGATATTAACTTTATATTATATTAATATTGATTAAGTTTAATGAATTAATCAAATAATCAAATATTGTTAAACAATTTAGTCAATTATTTATGAAATTAAAAATTCTATTATTTTCTGATTTTTTTTGATTTTTCGGGTTCCGTTTTTTATACGGAACACTATTGGTGAGAGTAAAACGAGTTTTTCATATTATATAGATTATCTCGTAAACTATAAATGCTATGGACTTGAAATTTGAGGTGCGTATAAAACTAATCTGTCCACATAAAATGACGAATACAAATAAAACTAAAGTGGTTTTCGTTTGGTTTACAGGGGTACGATGTGAGACCTTTGAGAAAATACATTTTTTTATAGATTCAAGTAGGGTATCATATCATTTCAGTATTCCTTAAAAATTGATTTTGGAATTTTACACCTCACCATTTTTGTATAATTTTGAATAATGACGTTTTTTTCGTATTTTCTTACCTCGATTAGCTCCGAACCTAACTGATCGAAAATTTTCAAATGTATTTGGAATGATAGAAAAACTAGTACGTTTTTAGTAAAAAATATATAAAAGTGTCATATTCTCATAATTATAATTATTAAGGGGGTGGAAATGAGGAGTGGTAAAAACACTATTTAAAATGTGGTCAAGTGGGGTGTCTTTTGAAAGAGCACTTCATTTAAAAAACATATCAGTTTTTTTTAGAATTTTGCGATGCACAGTTTTTGAGTTATTTTCAAAAAAGTGCAACTTTCAGACCGTTCCCCCCCCCCCCTTAGTTTCGACACTGATTGACAGAAAAATTTGAAAAAATTCACAGAGTTAGAAAATTTGGTAAATTTTGTATGAAAATTATAGCGAGGTCTCAAATAATTATATTTCTGTGTGTTTAGGGGACCGGTGTAAAGAGGGTAAAAAGAAATCTTTTTTGACCTGAGCGAGTGGGGTGTCATTTGAAAGAACACCTAATTTAAAGTTCGTTGCAATTTTTTTAGAATTTTGCGGTGCACAGTTTTTGAGTTATGGACTAAAAAGTGCAAAATTCAGACCGTTCCCCCCCTACGTTTCTACACTGATTGACAGAAAAAATTGAAAAAATTCACAGAGCTAGGAAATTTGGTAAATTTTGTATGAAAATTATAGCGAGGTCCCAAATAATTATATTTCTGTGCTTTTAGGGGACCAGGGTAAAGAGAGTAAAAAAACCCGAGTGGGGTGTCATTTGAAAGAGCTCCTAATTTAAAATTCGTTGCAATTTTTTTTATATTTTTGCGGTACATACTTTTGGAGTTATGGACAAAAAAGTACAAAATTCAGACCGTTCCTCCCTCTACGTTTCGACACGGATTGACAGAAAATTTTGAAAAAATTCACAGAGCTAGGAAATTCGGTAAATTTTGTATATAAACTACAGCGAAGTCTCAAATAATTATATATCTGTGTGTTTAGAGGACGGTGGTAGAGAGAGTAAAAAAAAATCTTTTTTGACCCAAGCGAGTGGGGTGTCATTTGAAAGAACACCTAATTTAGAAATCATTACAATTTTTTTTAGAACTTTGCGATGCACAGTTTTTGAGTTATTGTCAAAAAAGTGCAAAATTCAGATCGTTTCGCTCCCTACGTTGCGACGATGATTGACAGAAAAATTTGAAAAAATTCACAGAGGCAGCAGAATTTGTAAATTTTGAATGAAAATCATAGCGAAGTCTCAAATAACTATATTTCTGTGTGTTTAGGGGATGGGTGTGGAGAGAGTAAAAAAAAACATTTATGACCCAAGCGAGTGGGGAGTCATATGAAGGAGCACTTAATTGAAGAAACATTATATTTTTTTTTAGAACTTTGCTGTGCACAGTTTTTGTGTTATTGTAAAAAAATATTTTTAGTATGTAGCCTCTCCACCCCCCTAAATTTCAACATTTGATTGACCGAAAAAAATAATCAAATTTAAACCATTTACAAGCTGGTGTAATTGAATCTAGTTACCATAAACATCTATATGGATGAGATTTAACCTATAAAGTAACATTTTTTGAGTTATTTTTGATCCATGTAGATTTGATTGTAATTTGCTATTGACATTTACGGTTAAACATTTATTTTGCTATGCGTCTATGGTCTGGAAATATAAAGACATTACAACACAACTTTTTGTCAATAATTTTTGATATTGTGTTCTTTTACATTCACGGAACCCTTGACGAGCGAATTTTATTCGCACTTGTCTGACTTTTTTTCTATTGAAAAACTTTTATCAAACTTTAAATTAATTTTTTTAATGATTTAGTTGGGATAAAAAAACAAATTATATACCAAAATACTCCACCTTGAGCTATTTAAAATTGAAAACCGATTTACAATCGGATCACTCAGTACCATTTTATTTACAAAAAACCAACAGTACTTTCGCTTGAACATTTGTGTATATTGTGTGTTGATTATTTCACCATTTATTGATTGATTAATTTTATTTATTTATTTATTTATTTATTCAAAATCCCCATTAACAGGAAATCAGTGAAAATCCAAGATGGCAGCTAATTTTAAGTTTATTATTTTTTTCAATTTTTCTCCATCTGATTTATTATCTGATCTACTGATCAACTAATTTTACACCATTAGGGTATTTTACAAAATGATTCTCTTACATTACTAAATCATAACTTAACTATATCTTTTCTCAAAATTACAAACCTAAATATGCTTATCCTATATCATTTTCTCTTCCTATTTCCTATTTTCATCTTAAGCATAATATCATACATAATATCATTCAACAATTTTCATTGCATAATTATAAATTTAAAACAATATGTTTTAAACTCCCATGACATAATTGTTGTTTTATATAACAAAATAAACAAATAAAATAAAAAATTGGAAAAGACAAATTCTTGAACTATATACCTGGGCCTGGGTGAATGGGGATTTTGAATATGTTAAAATAGACAATTTGCACAATAGAATGCAAAAAGAATCGTTTGTGTTGCAATTTTGCCCAGGTCAAGAGAAATTTTACACCATATTGACTTCACCATAAATAGAACTTTTGCTAATAAAAATTCTATTCAACGAAGAGAAAAAGTGAAATAAATTTTTACGTTTTTTAAGTTGAAATGCAAAACTGTTACAAATCATACTCTAAGCATATTTCCCACGTCTAATAAAAGTCGATTATCAGGAACTCTTGTTATTGAAGTTTCAAATAAACAAGTGTTTGGGAGGCGCCAACCACTTATCCCTCTTCCAAAAACTACTCAGTTCTTTGTTATTCAAATTTTCATCTTTGGTCAAAATTGATTAATGAACGAAGTCTGTTCGAAGTCTTGTATCCCCTCCCAACAAACTTTAAAAACAAAGTGTGAAAAGTCAGCAGTTGCATGGTGGACCCTCCGCCACTTTAAACGATGTGTTACAAAATGTGATCATTATCTCACACTAATTGAAACCTTTTTCATATGTTTCATCATAATCACTTCATTATTGTACGCTGAAGAATGAATAAAGATATTGAAAAAAATGGAAAAAATTGATTGAGCCAAATCGAAGAACAAGTTCGAATAACAGCCATGGAGGTAATTCTTTAACTTGGCGTAATGCAGTATCTGCTGTCATCTGCGGAACTAAGCTGCACTACTAACGTTCTAACCTCCCAAGAATCTTGAAAGCATCTAGGAACACGTAAGATAGACACTTTCTTTTTTACATCCGCCTAAAATAATTCTGTATTACTTCGGTCTGAAAGACTAAAGGGTTTTCGATTCTACAAATAAATGTGACTTTTTTTTGCACTTTTTGTTCAGGTCACATTTTTTCTGTTCAATTCTCGAAAAAATGTTGACCTGAAAAAATTTGCGTTTTCTTTTCTCGATTTGGATGCAAGTTTCAAACTCTTTGACGGCAATACTTTTGCATTTTTTGACTTTTTCTCATTAGACGGTGCAAAAATGTTGCCTTGTATAATATATTAATATAGTATACAAAATAATAAAAAACATATTTTTAACGATGTAATTTTCTTTAATAAAAATATTTAAATAGTTTAAAAATAATAATATACATTAAAAAATTGAAGTCCTTTATTTTGTTAAACAAATTTGACAGATCTAAAAAATGTGACTTTTTTCTGTTCGTTTCTCAAGTGTTTTAAGGGCAAAACTGAAAAAATAAATGCAAAACTACAAAAAAAAAATGCAAATGTCAAAACTTAAATCGAGAAACGAAAACGCTATAAGTGTTCATGAATCAATTTTCCAAATCTTACCCTCACTTTTGTCATAGACAAATAATAATAATAACAAATAGTAATAATAATTATAATTATTATTTGTCTATGCTTTTGTTTAGCATTTCTCAAAATTATAAGTCTCTCCCTATCTCTCCTTTTTTGTTTTTCTCTCTTTTATTACAGTTTCCACTTGAAAAAATGTTCTGAAAGAAATTAGTTAAAAAATATTTATTTTTAGAAAATATCACAAAATAGTTCTGAAGAAACAGGAGGTCTCTTACCAGATGTCGATGACAAATCGATGAATAAATGTACAACAGCCTTATCCAACAATATAAAATCGGAGAAAATGGGTTCAGTTGAAACAGACTTAACCGAATATATTGATACCGCAAAACCTGAAGTAAGTTACTTTTGTGTTTTTTGAAATCTAGGCAGTTTTAAAAATTAATTTGTTTATAATTTTTGGAGACATAAAGTTTTTTTTTATTTGCGTTCGTTTATTTAGATGCATTGAAAATTTTTTTATTTTAAGTTTATTTAATTAATTAAAGTTAGCTATAATCTAAGAGCAAATTAAACCAACTCGAATAATTGTTAAAATAATGCTATTCGTTTATTAATTTATTTTTATTTGCTTTTTCTTAGCTCAACATTGAAGAAAACGAAGCATCTCATTTGGCTTATAACTCCTGTTACAGTGAAACAATTTGTAAAGAAGAAGTAATGTTGTCTGATGAGAACGACTGAATTAACATTGAAAATTAAACTGTAATTAATAAAGACATAATTCTATAAACTATTGAATTTTCATTGATATAATTAGTTTTTTTATAATACTCATGTACATATTGAGAATTTTGAAGAAATTTGAATCAACTTACGCAAATTGAGGCAGCAATTAAAGATGAACACATTCCAAAGAAATCGCCATTTAGCCTTCATTATTCAATTTATCGCTAACGATAATACAGTGGCATCGCAGATGTATCATTTCATGAATACGAGAGTGAAACGACCATAGTCGTGACTCACTTCGAATACGATATTATCATAACTGCACAAAAGGCAGACTTGGAACTTCAAATTTCTTTTCTAGTTCTATCCGTGACTCTAGTTCGACGGTGTAATTAGAGCTGTAAAACCTACAGGCTTCGATATAGTATGTGAAATATCAACGGGTAACAATCGCTCATACACCGCAGAGTCGCATAACAATTTTCAACACTTAAAATTGTTACACCATTCCTTGCTTTGAATGTTTAGCCTCTATATTTTAACTTATGATGATCGATGCACAGTCAAAACCGACTCAAAACTTTTGACCGAATTAACGAAAATTAACGCTATCTCGCGCATAACGATGGTGGAGAACCTGTTTCTCACCTCTCATGACAGGTTATCATGTTTTAAATTTTAATCGCCTTATAAACATCCTCCAGCCAAGACTATAAACTGGATAAAAGTGAACCATTTTTGTTAATGACTTTTCAATATATAGAATCACTTTAAGTTTAATCTGTTATTAGGCTGAAAAACCTTTATTTTCGTTCTATTCCCTGGCGGCCATTTCACACATCTGATTATATTTTCAGAAGTCGTTTGCCCCAATATTCAGACATGGAGATATAAATCATCCTAATACTGGGACCATTTATGTACTTATCCCTGGTGTTATGGGCCACCGTCTGAACCATGAATTTAAAATAAAAAAAAAAACTAATGACTACTGTCCCGATTTGTAACATAGATTCCCGCGTCCCGATTTTCTCCAAAAAGTCCTGCAATGCGAATAAAATTCAACCTACAATGAACACACACCAAAGAATTAAGAGAATAGAGGAAGTGAAATTGATGTTAAAAGTTGAAGTAATTTTTGCACACCAATAAATTGTTACTAATACACTTGTGTTTTAGTAGAGGCGCCGTAAATATTTCTATTATTGCATTGAATTCCAAATTTAAGCGTATTTTTGCCCCCAAAGTTAATGTAAAAAAAAGAGACGCCATTACATAGAAAAACAACATAAAAAAATTTGACAGTACAACATAAAAAATTTGACAATTTAAAACCGAAGCATTCTATTATTGTTTACATTGATTTTATATTATATTTTTTTGTCGAAAATATTTAAAAAACTTAAAACTTATTAATCGAAAAGTAAATTATAATATCAATATTAGTTAATTATGATAAGAAATCCTGTATATGTTTTCGGTAAGTTTTACACGTCATTATCACACACTTCATATTTAATGTTTTATTCAAAATTTTCACTTAATATGTTTAATTTTTCTGTAAAATCATTTTTAAATTATAATAAAATCACTAGTATTTCTTATATTTATTATAAATTCGTCAAAATATCACCACGATAAATATTAAAAACAATTTTATTAAAACAAAATTATAATCAAGTAAAACAATGTTTACAAATTTTGTTTTTGACAACTTAAAACCGACGAATTGAAGATAAAAAAGAGAGGAGAAGAGAGAACAACGACTTCAAATATTTTTGTGTATGTATACAGTAGTTTCATTTCCTTAGTCTCTTAATTCTTTGGCACGCACAGATAAAATTTTGATGAGGGGTCAACATACTAAAACATTCTTGTCCAAAAATAAAGCAATACTGCATGCAGGAATCTTCTTATGTAATTTTTGACTACATCTTTACTCGACATCTTGTAACTCTAGGACGTTAGAATTTTTTAATCTCTGTAGGCATTAATACAAAAGCGTTTGCTAAAAAATAAACTTATAGTTTTTTCCGCAAACATAAATACTACGTTCATATGATTCCTTCAAACTATTTTTGTCTAAATATTTAATTGTTTTATTTTCACGTAAACAATTTAATAAGAATGTTTTATGTAAGTTAGGGAAAAGGAACCGAACCCTCAAGTCTGCAGCCTACATAGCCTTACAATTTGTTTTAACTTTACGACATAATAAATAAGATGAGACAGTGAGATCACAGGTTCAAATCAGAACTCAACATTTTATGGTCAGAAAAAAAGTTCGAAAATGCTTGAGTGAAAGCTTAGGCTTTACAAGAAGTGATATGTCTTCAATAATAAATGCTAAAACGCTATTAAAATTAACAGACATGTACAGATTGTTGATACCCTTGGTGCTATTGTAGAAAGTTTTATTTCCGCAGGAGGGATCGATTTTGATCGATTATGATCAATGTTGATCTACGGGTCTGACTACCCTGCGTAGACCAGTCCTGCCATGAACATATGAGTTAGTGTGAGATATCACATATGTGAGGTGTGAGATATCACATATGACATCTCCTGCAATGGCAGGAGATGTCATTAGCCAAAATGATATCTTACGGTGCTGGCGGACGAACTTTAATTAGTCAACGGCAGCACTTCCAGTCTTAGCTGGGCAGTGTTTGGTAGTGGTACCGCTCATTAGCTCTTCCGAGGAATCGGACCAACACGTAGTTGTGTGTGGGCCTTGTGCCTCGATTGAGGTGGTGGGTCTGGGGTGCGCTGCATCAGCTGGATTATTGGCATTTAGTTTTGCTTTGTTTTCTGCAAATTTCTCACAACTTGTTTTTCACTTATTATTTTGTTATTATTTCTTCACGTAACCCAAACTTTTTTAATATACTGACAAAAATTGTGGACGAGATTAGAGCAAAGTCCCCTAATTGTGAAGTTATCGTTACCGGTGACTTCAACGTCCACAACAAATCATGGTTGGAATTCTCCAAATCGACCAACGATGTTGACAATAGTGGAAAACTGGCAGAAATTTTTGCCGCGTCTCAGGGCCTATTTCAAATTGTTAAAAACCCGACTTTCACTCCCCGTAATGGCGCTGATAATAGTTTTCTACTAGATCTCTATCTTACCACAATGCCAGATATTACGAGTGTCGATGTTGCGAAAGGTAGTATTGGAAATTCTGATCATTATTTAATCTCATCAGTTATCAAAACTGATTTACTTAAAACTACAGCTCCCAAACCCCGTAAAATATTTCACTACTCAAAAATAGATAAAAGTGGTCTTCAAAATTTTTTCCATGGTTTCCCTTTCGACCGTCATTGTTTTTACATTGACAATGTAAATGTTTCTGCTCAAAACTTTACAGAAACCGTCCAATTTGCTATCAATAAATTTGTCCCTTTCTCCATAGTAAAACCCAAACAAAAATACTTGTATTCGAAAGCTGCCAAAACGGCACTTAAAAACAAACGTAGATTATTTAATATTTGGACTCATAACAAAACTCCCACTAATCGATCCCAATATCTAAAGGCCAACAAAATATCTAACCAGATTATCTCAAACGTCTGAAATTGACAGCGAAAGCCTCAAAACTTACGTCTATGGCTGTTTCTGACAAGAGTTTCTACAGTGCCATTAATTCTTTAAATTCTGGTACAAAAGTTTCTATTCCCCCTATTATTGATGGTGATTTAATCGTCAATGATCCCGCATGAAAAGCTAACTTGTTCGCTGAACGCTTTGCTCTGAACTCCACTGTTTTGGACACTCCTAAAGAAATACCCCAAATCCAGTCTTAAGGAGTTAATATGAAGGAACTTCACTTCAAACCCAAAATAGTCGCTTAACTTTTGAAGGGGTCAAACACCAACAAAACCTCAGGAATGGACAATATTCCACCCATTATTTTAGAAACCTTTTCCAAAGAACTTGCACCAACTTTAACTAAAATTTTCTACCAATCCTACAAATCTGGTATATTTCCCTCGTGCTGGAAGTTGGCAAATGTCCAGCCCGTCCCCAAAAAGAGACCAAAATCCGATATCTCAAATTATAGGCCAATAGCTTTACTATCGGTCCTATCCAAAGTCTACGAGCATTATATTAATACAAACAGTTCAAAATTTCTGGAAGAAAATCATTTAATATCCGACAGCCAATACGGTTTTCGAAACAAAAGATCAACTACCGATCTATTAAACTATGTGGCGCATTGTTGGAACAGCATACTTGATAAAGGTGGTGAAACATACGTTATCGCTTTAGACATCTCCAAGGCATTCGATCGAGTCTGGCATGCCAACTTAATCAACAAGCTCGTTGCGTACGGTTTTCATCCCAATGTTGTCCCCAAGCTGATTCAAAATTTTCTATCCAACCGATACATTTCGGTAACCTTAGACGGATTTTCTTCTGAGTCTAAACTAATTAACGCTGGTGTACCTCAAGGCTCAGTATAGTCCCCAACCCTATTTTTGATTTATATCAACGAATTGTTGAAAATCACCAGCAACCCAATAAATAGTTTTGCAGATGATAGTACTCTGCACAAGTCGTTCGAGCCCCTTCCTTCAAAAGGTAAAATACACGAACGAATTAATCCTGCCCGGAGAGACGCTGCCATAAACGTGAACAAAGACCTGAATAAAGTCGCCGACTGGGGTGACCAAAACCTTGTCAATTTCAACTCTACCAAAACACAGCTGTTGATTGTTTCCAGATTAAAGACCGAGTTCCCCAAAGATATTTTATTCAGTATGTGTGATGAACCAATGGGTGAATGTAAAAACATTCGTTTATTGAGTGTCACAGTTTCAAATGACCTACTCTGGAACGATCATGTAATGGCGATGGCAAAAAGCGCGTCTAAAAAACTCGGCCTCCTAAATAGATGCAAAAAAATTTTGACTCCATACCAATTGCTCCATGTTTATAAGTCCTATATTCGTCCCTGTATGGAGTACTGTTGTCAAGTTTGGGGTGCTGCCTCTGTTTCCATCTTGGCCCTCTTGGACTCTGTTCAAAAGCGGGTGGGTGATCGAGCTTTGACATCAAAACTTGATTCCCTACAACATCGTCGCACTGTTGCTGACCTCGTTGTTTTTTACAAATATCGTCATCAGCAGTGCTCAGATGATGCCTCATGTCTCAAACTTATTCTTACCCCCGTTCCACACGGCAATCGGCTGCCGCAACCAGTGAAACGGGAATGATCCTGCGCTGTCATACTGGCAGATCGCAGAGAGACTTCTTTGTCCGAACGGCGTACAAATGGAATAGTTTGCCGGAACACTTAGTCTTAGGTGGCCTCAACCCGCAGAGGTTTAAAGAAAGCGTTAATCAACACCTTAGAACGCCAGTTGTTGTGACAAAAATTCTAGACCTAGGTCTTAAAAGGTATTTATGTGTTGTTGTGACACATATTCTAAATAACACAACACATTTTATTTGAAAAAAAAAAAAAAAAAAATTCGAGTAAGACATGGATTTACTGAACATCAAATTGAAAAGATTCATTTCTGAAATGAACAAAAACCTACCAAGAATTATTGAGAAATTGGTAGAATTTTTATAAAACTTCCATTTAATTTCTCAAAAATTGTTTGTTTCATTTGCTCGATACCGAATGTTAACGCGTTTGTCGAAAGAATGCTAGGTGAACGGCGAAAATCGTACGTATATTAGAAAATATAAAAGTCCGTGCCGTGCTTATGGTGACAAAAAATCGGGATAGGCTGCCAAAGATTTAAAAAGTCTTTTGATAAAATATCCACATGCTATTTTATTTTGTGTATTATTTACATACATAGAGTATTAAAAAATTAACTGAAAACAAATTTTTTTTAGCCTTAAGAGCGGTTTATCGGAATTTAGACAACCTAAAAGAGAGCTTTATGTCTGAAATGGAAACTAGCAAACGCTTTTTAGGTTCAACAAAACAAACCATTTTTATTTAAAAGGAAAACACAAGTTTGATAGGTTTTTAAGAACTAAACGGAATATGTTTTGTAAATTTGTGAGTTTCAGCTTGAAATTAGTTTATTTGCTAATTAAATTCCATTTTTGTTTAAATTTTAACTTTTTTGTCCCGACTTTGTCATTTCAAAATCTGGTAACCCTGTGTCGCGTTCTTTTTCTTAACATTTTCTAACATTGTTAAAATGTCATGAAATTGTTTTCAAACGTCAGGTTAAGTTTTGTCGACAATGTTGATTTATAATTTGAGAACGACAAAATATTAGACTTTTGATCTGTCAAAAATAAATTTGTTCTATTTGAGCACATAAATTAAATATATTAAAATTATTTAATTTATCAAAACCCCCGGTATAGAAGCCATCTACATTTTTTAGCACAATAAAAATCGTGAACTTGTAGCGCCATTTTGAAATTAAAACTCAATATAAAAAAATTCAAAAAATCGCCATAACGCTCATAACGCCATCTGGAAAAATAAAACTCCATATAAAAAAAATTCAAAACTATTTAATCAAAAACACTAATCTAATTTTTTGCATATGGCAATGTTCATTGTTTATTGCAAATGGCGTGAATGTGTATGGCTATGATATATCGGGGGTTTTGAATTTATATATAATAAAACTCAATTGCGAAACATAAAAACAAGAAATTGTATTTACGAATCTCTTAATTATAAACATTTTGACATATAAATAGATCACGACATACCATTTGACATAACAACATTCTATAATTCATGTCTAGGAGGTGAGTTGGAAATTGTTACAAAATGTTAACTTTTGACAGTTTAACATTGAATTTAGGAACGACATCATGACGTCATTTTGTTACACAATGTTAAAATTATTGAATTAAAGAACGACGAAAGTTAACAATAGTCAACATTGTCGAGAAAAAAACGCGGCACTGGTGCCGACTGCATATAGAATCGCATTTAAGAGGTTTTAGTCTTAGCTAAGAGAAAAGTCTTTGCTATGACTATTTTTAGGGTAGCGAAATCCGAAATTCGACGTCCACGCCGTGCTGCCTGGTTAATGCTGACAGAATTAGGTTGGAGTACCGGGGACAAGCAGGGTAAAAACTGCTTAGTCAATCATGGTACATCATGGCGAATTGGCGCCTTAAAATCAATGCGACCCAAGCGTCTGTTCTCCATGTTAGGGGCGGCTTGAAGCGGGCGTCTGTCTTGGATCAAGCGGCTCGCTATATAAACGTGTCAAAAGGTTGTTTCTGGTAACCTTAAGATGCAGAACGGACCCATTCACGACAATTTGGGTTGGGCCTAAGGTTAACACCCTAACCCCGGAAAAAAAATTATTTGTTAAATTTGGAAATCAAAAAAGAAAAACAGACCCGGACAAAAACAGAATTTTACCTGGACGTGAAAAAGGACCAGACTACCGAATCGGAACGTGGAACGTGCGCAGCTTGAGCGCTCCTGATGCTCTTATAAGTCTAGAAACAGAGGCTGAGAGGTATGGGATGGATATCATAGCTCTGCAAGAAATTAGACAGCCAATAATCGGAAAACAAGATTTGGATAGTCACTCTCTATACTGTAGTGGTCATCCTTCTCGAAGAGAATTTGGAACTGGCTTTCTTGTTGGTGTACGCATACAAGAAGCCGTGATGAAATTCATCCCGGTCAGTGAGAGGATTTGCTACCTACGTGTACGTGGTACATATAACAATATTTCTCTTATTGCCGTGCATGCACCTACTGAAGCTAAGACCGTCGACGAGAAGGATAATTTCTACATAGCACTGGAAGAGGTTATGAAACAAACACCAACACGCGACTTCACTATGGTTCTTGGTGACTTTAATGGGCAGGTTGGAAGAGATATCTCTTATGGAAATGTGGTGGGCCCCAACAGTCTGCATTTGAATTCGAATGATAATGGTGAGAGAATGACTGAGTTTGCATTATCAAATAATTTGAGAATTGCCAGTACTTTCTTTCCGCACCGATCGATTCATAAGCAGACATGGGTCTCACCGAATGGAAACACTCGAAATCAAATTGATCACGTGCTAGTTATAGCACGTTTCTTTTCGAGTGTTCTGGATGTGCGATCCTTTAGAGGTGCATACATTGGAAGTGACCACTTTCTTGTATGTGCCAAAATAAGGTTCCACTTCCCAAACCCAAGCATTCCGAAATTCAATCAACGGAAACGATTTAACATCTCATCACTAAGGAATGCAGAAACAGAAGAGAAATATCAAAACCATATTGCCGAAACATTAGAGAAATCAGAAATCATTAATGGAGACATCGATAAGTCATGGTATTTGCTCAAAGATGCTGTTTTAAGCGCTACTGAGGGAATACTTGGACGACCACAAAACCACTCCCAGAAGTCATGGATGGATCAAGCATGTCTTGCCGCTATTCAATACAAAAGAGATTGCTATCTGAAATGTCTGCAAGGACGCAACACCAGGTCCACGAAGGAGAACTATAAACTGGCAAGACAAGCCGTTACAAAGTTATGTAGACGAACGAAGAGAGAATGGTGGAAGAGATAGTGTGAGGAGATTGAAAGCTTCAATAAGGAACATCAATCGCGTAACTTCTTTCAACAGGTTAAAACCTTAAAGAAGGGCCCCCAAACTAGATCGACTGCCATTCAAAACGAAGATGGGGAGCTACAAGTAGACCTTAAAAATATTTTAGATACTTGGGCCGCTTATTTTGAGAATCTTCTCAACTTAAGTGACCAGAAACAAGTCGGGCGACGAGCAAAGCTTATTCGTGCGTCAAAGGTACATGTAGACGAACCCACCAAAGAGGAATTCAATGCGGCGCTGTCTAAATTAAAACGCAAGAAAGCACCTGGTATCGACGATATAACATCCGAAATGATTGTACATGGTGGTGAAACTCTATCCTCAAGATTGTTTGAACTTGTTCAAATGATATGGAGGACTGAAGCCATGCCACAGGACTGGAACACAGCTATGCTGATACCAATCCATAAAAAAGGTAATCGCCTACAATGTGCAAACTACAGAGGAATCGCTCTACTCTGCACAGCATATAAGATCTTTTCTTACATTTTGCTATCCAAAATCAATCCTTTTGCTGAACAACTGTTTGGAGAATATCAGTGTGGTTTCCGGCGGGGCCGAGGTACCACCGATGCACTTTTCTCGATAAGGATGATTTTGGAAAAGTGCCGAGAGTTCAACATACCAGTGCACCAACTCTTCATTGATTTCAGGCGGGCCTACGACTCTCTCGAACGAGAGACTCTATGGTCTGCTCTGGTGTCAATGGGAATTCCTGGTAAGCTGGTATCACTATGCAAAATGACAGTACAGAACTCTCAATGCTGTGTACGAGTAGAGAACGAAACATCAAGGTTTTTTAAAGTCGACTCCGGTTTAAGACAAGGTGATGCTATCTCTCCTATACTTTTGAATTTAGCCTTAGAATATGTGTGCCGTCAAAAGAAACTACCGACTAACAACAATATCTTGTCAATAAACTCAGTACAGATGATTGCATACGCTGATGATGTTGTCATCCTCGGCCGAAGTGAAGCTGTTATGAGTGAGACTTTTAAGTCGCTTGAGAGTGGAGCTAGAAAAATTGGTCTTCAAATTAACTACAATAAAACCAAACATATGAATGTTTCAAGAGAGTCTGAGAAGAAAAATTTGATGTGCGGCGATGAACGAATTGAGGGAGTTGAATCTTTTAAATATTTGGGATCAATGCTTGACTCAAACAACAGCATACTTACAGATATAAAAGCTCGAATCGCTGCAGGTAATCGAACTTTCTACTCAATCAAACCTCTCCTTGGATCTCCGTATGTATCAACTAACACCAAGCTCAAGTTATACAAGACATTGATTAGACCGGTTGTGATGTATGGGTCACAAACGTGGACCCTTACACAAAATGACGAATCGCATTTATCTGTATTTGAGCGTAAGATCCTACGCTACATTTTTGGTCCACTTAAGACAGACGATGGAGAGTATAGAACCCGATATAACTTTCTGATCAGAGACCTTCTTGAGGGTCCTGATATAATAGGTTGTATCCGTTCTAATAGGATTGCTTGGTTTGGGCATGTTCTACGAGCCGATTCACAGTCTGGAATGATTGGAAAAATGTACGTTAGTACTCCAGGGAGTGGTAGACCGCGAGGAAGACCACGACTATAATGGGAGACTGACGTAATAAACGACCTTAAAAAAATCGGCTGCCATGGTAATTATGTCGCTGTTGCGAATGACCGTGGTGAATATTCGAAGCTGATTAGCCTGGCAACGCTCCTACATGGAGCATGAACGCCGTTAAAAAAAAAAAAAAAAAAAATGACTATTTTTACATCTATGAGGGTATGACAGAATCAGCCACATCAACGTTAACATATTAAATTTTTAGAACAAATTTTAACAAAAACTTGTCGTTATCGGTATTGTTTTTTGCCATAGTAACGATTTCTAGAACCACGTATGTCAGTTTTGATGTTGCAGCGACTGTTATTTGTTACAATGATATGTGCTTGACAAAATATTTTAATCTATAAATTAAAATGGAAAGATTAGTAATAAGAGAGGGATTAAACATTAAATTAGAACCGAACAATTTGCAAGAAGTATATATTTCACCGTATTTATGGAAATAAATTGAAACTAACAGTTTTAATTCAATCTTAGTCATCAACGGATGAAATTAAAAAAGAAGTAAATGAAACCGAGAGTGAGGAAACTATAACTCCTGTTCATAATGCTGGACAAAATAAAGTGAAACATGATGAGATAAGCATTAAAAGTGTGAGTAAATTTTGTTGTAAATTCTGGATCAGGTAAATAAGAAATTTTTACTGATGATCAAACTAAATTACTATAATTTACTACCTAGATCTGTTCAGATAATAAAAATATTTTTCTTACGTTTATTCCCAGGAAATAAAACTAGAATCTGATATTGTTGTAGAAATGCGTGGTTGTAAGACATGCAAGGAAAACTTTACGAATGAACTTGCCTTGAAAATGCATATGAAAGTTCATGGGATTGTTAACCACCCATATAAATGTTTTAAATGTAAAAAAATGTTTAAGAGTAGAAATAACTGGGCTTTACACCTTAAAAGACACAGGAAAACTAGATTAAAGGTAAGAGTTTCGATTAGTTCCTTGACCAGAGAATACGCATGGCTTATCAAGAGGACACACTCGAATGTCACATAATACTCCTCCATGACGGACGGTAAACTAATGCATAATTTAAAACTTCTATCTTTCACGGAACAACTGAACAAAAACGAAATGGTCGAAGAACTTGAAGAACTGAAGTCAATTGAAGATCCCTGACTGACTGAACAAGCATCACTCGTCAACTTTAAAATAAAAAGATTCTCCAAGACACAAAAATTGAGCCTAAAAAAAGTTGTTTTCTTGATCTTCTTATTTCTATAAGGTGAACTTTGATATTTTCTATAAAAAAATTAAATGTTAAAGATCAAATTTAATAGAAAAGGCAATATAAATCTTGGTTTATTGCAATCACATATACAGGAATTTAGTTTAGTGGTGTTTCAGCACAGCTACTTGGAATTTTGTTTCTTCCTAATGTTGGTTATAGTTGTAAGGTGATGAAGATTGCTTTTTGTAATTTACTATATATTAATCGATAATGCAAAGACATACAAGTTATTGAACAAACTAATTACTTTATTTATAATTTCGATCTTATTCCTCTATGAAAGTTCGCTTCTTAATGATAATTAATGCTTCCAAAAAAATCCAACTTGTCCAAATAAAATTTGGGCTAATTATTATGACATTATTATGGCTTTGTTGCTAAATCATTTAGTAAATATCGCGGTTAATTTAAATATTAGTAGCGTTATAAGTAATATTTAGCCATGTCATAAACCATTTGATTTAGTTGGTTTTTTTTGAGAGTTTACAATTTAAATCTGAGATAATATTTTTACAATAGATGGTGGTAATATTATTTTGTAGACTTAGTAACTAACAATTTTTATAACTACAATTTTATTTTACTTAGACTAAAGTTATGCAAATTATTGATAAATCATAACGATGCATTCGTTAAACATAAGAAAATATTTTCCCCTTCATAGTTGGCTGCTATTTGACAAGTGGTATGACATAAGTTAGGGGTAACAATCGTGGGGATGTCCTGCATGACCCGAAATATCTCAAGCCGGGCCTACGAAATAAATATATATGAAACTTCACAAGGTAGTTTGGGCGTTTGACAGAGAGACTTGCGTATCTAAAATCAAAGCCACAAGATCCATTTCAATTTATAGATCTAGAAATAAAAATATAGAATCAACTTTTCCACTAAGCAATAATAACCATAAAAAATAATGAAACATTTGTTTAAAAATTAACAAAGTTAACAACTGTCAGAAAATTTATGCATGTCAAACTGGATGATCAATAAAAAATATTTCGAACACAATACATTGAAAGCTAAATCACACATTTAAAGCCAAAAACAAAACTTTAAAATGTTGAAGTCGTAAACAGCAGACTCTTTACTAGATAGAAGGGTTAGAGGCTTACAATATCTTTTCTATGAAAAACAAAATCAGGATGAAATAATTTGTCAGAAAGTAAGAGCCGTTTCAGTTACCAGTCATATACTTTTATAAAAAAAACGTTCATGTTTAAAATGCAAGGGAAATTGTTCTGAAATAGTATTCCACATCCACCAATCGATATTGCAGAATATGCTAAATAAATTTCGGAACAGATTTTCCGAAAAAATTTTTATTTAGATTTCGTCTATAATTGTCCGACTCCCAAATGTCGGCCACCGTAGAACCATACGTTTAACGTGTTTTTGGTCATTTCAAGACTATTAACCATTACAGTTCATCCAATGTAAACGACACTGTATTACATGAAAATAAATCTTTTTTTTTACGGTAGCATATGAAAGGTCGATTTTAATGCAACCTTAATCCACTGTGGAAATGGGTGTGTTTTACACTATAGTGTAAAACCATTTTCGCTAAATAACTAATTGTAGTTGGTATTGTAATTCGAGTTGAGTTGATTTTCTTTAATTTAATTATAATTTACCCTTAATTTTCCGGCCATCCAAATACTGCAAAGAATTTTGTTTGTTTTAAAAATGATTGGCCCTTGTCTGCTTGGTTTATTTCAATTACATATACAGAAATTCATATTGGTATAAGATAAGTTGGACGTTACAATCGTGGGGACGACGTACATGACCCGAAAGATAACTAATCTTAAACCGGGCTTTAAACAAAATAAAATACATGTGAAAAGAATTATACTATATTATATTATTATACTTAGTAATTATTAATTGCTATTGTAAATATATATAAATTAAATTTAAAGGCAATACTTCCTACTAACAATAATTTTTATTTTTTTAAAGATATCAGACAAACGTTATGAATGTAAAATTTGTCATAAAAATTATAGGTTCCAATCTGTGTTAAACCGTCATATGAAAAGCCATTCAGACGAGAAACCATATGAATGTTCAGAATGTAGTAAAAAATTTGTAACCAGCGGTGGACTTAGAGCACATATAAATACACATACACGTGAAAAATTGTTTAACTGTTCTGAATGTAATAGGGAATTTACAGAAAAATCGAGTATGAACAGTCATTTAAAAACTCATTCAAAAGAAAGATTACAGGTAAGAATTTTCTTAACGTTTTGTACTTAGTAGTTAATAAAATAAATTTTTGGATGTTCTTAGCAAGATTAAGATTAATTAAAATAAAAAATTTCAATATTAATATCAATTTTCCCCATATATTGAAGATTATTGACCCTTTTTTAATAAAGTCGATTGGACTAATGTTTTGTGCAGAATCTGCATCTGCTTGAGGCAGCAAGACCTAGCTTGTTAAAGTGGTAGTTTATCTGACCCTGTATTGCCACGCACCATGTTTAGATCTTCAGAGACTCGCTCATTTTTTAGAATCTCCCCTTTCCATAGTTATCTATTTTGATCATGTGCTCCAGCTTTGGATAACGCATTTGAGCGAATTCTTGGCCAGTCCAAAGCTGTGAACCATTGAATTTTGTAGAGGCGCCTTGCTTTGCTAGCGATTGGATGGTAGTAATTGTAAGTAGCTTTCAATTCCTCCCTTGGCTCTTATTTCGACAATAAACGGTCTGTCTAGATTAGTAGTATTTGGCATACAGATCGAAAGGTGGTAGGTCACCACTTCCTCCTGTAATTCCGAGAGGATCGTTAGGTTGGCAGATTTTAGTATTTGGACGAGTTGTAGTTTGTGAGTACTAGATGTTACTGCAGATCTAATGTGTAGGTGGAGGGAGAGAATGAGGATTCCATTGGTGTTGTTGGTGTGGACGACAAAACATTTCGAATTCCGAAATGGGAATTAGAACACTGATGACAACGGTTTATGGTATGTGATAGCGGACAAGATCCCCGGCTTAAAACTAGACCCGAAAGAGGTGGAAAGTTTCTGTTTAAAAACCATCCAAAGAAATTTTAAATCTTTTGTTCGTTTTTTTGTGGTTCTTAGTGGAAGACAAATATTTGTAACTCAGTGAAAAACCAAGTAATATAAAATAAAATAAAAAGGGTCACCCGGAGGATATCCGCTAGAATAGGTAGATTTCGGGATCTGACAGTTTTGTGGAATTTAGATTCACCAGATTAGTTTATATTGAGGGGTTGTCGATTTCGAAAGTCGACCCAAAAACAATAACTTCTATATCGAGAAGTTAATAAACAATTGACCAAGACCAAACGAACCTTTGAACTTCTTGACAAATTTATAAAATAACTCAGGTTTTTGATATTCATGTAAACCCGGATGCGTTTGTAGCTCATTTACATACAAAAGTTTCATCCAGATATAATGCGTTTGCATAAAGAAAATAACACGTACTTTTTTACATTTTGTTAAAAATCTCAAAAACTAAGATAGCAATTGTTTATACAAATCTCATCATAAATGTCTGACATCATGAAAAACAATATGGAAGTTTCATGACCTTGATAGCATTATTTAATCTCATGATATTTGCAAGAGATGATTTTCAGTTTTTTGGAAACCACTACAAAACAAATGATTTAATTTCGCTAGAAAAGGACTGGGGTTTAAGTTACGCCAAGATACACCGATTGCAACCATTTTCGTTAAAATCGGTTCATCCGTTGTTGAGAAAGCGTTGGGCAAAAATTTTCCACACAGCGATACATACACACACACACACATACACACACACACACACACACACACACACACACACACACACACACACACACACACACACACACACACACACACACACACACACACACACACACACACACACACACACACACACACACACACACACACACACACACACACACACACACACACACACACACACACACACACACACACACACACACACACACACACACACACACACACACACACACACACACACACACACACACACACACACACACACACACACACACACACACACACACACACACACACACACACACACACACACACACACACACACACACACACACACACACACACACACGCACACACACACACACACACACACACACACACACACACACACACACACACAGACACACACGCACACACACACGCACACACACACATACACACACACTCACACACACACACACACACACACACACACACACACACACACACACACACACACACACACACACACACACACACACACACACACACAGACACACACACACACACACACGCACGCACACACGCAAACACACACGCACACGCCCATGCACACACACGCCCAGGCACACACACACACACACACACAGACTGCCAGCTAAAAATAGTCTAAACAGCTTCAGGAGTTCATGAAACGTAAAGATATCATAAAAATTCCGATATCGAAAATCGACCCAAAAACGATAACTTCCCATATCGGGAAGTGTTGGAAGGTGTTGGAACTGTACTGAAATTTGTTCGGTACAGCCGAAAAGAATACACTATAATGCTTTGTTGTCAAGACATCATCTTTACACAAAACAAAAACTTGTTTTAATAAAACCGCTCATAGTAATATCGGGACACGAGATATTTAACTACAAAATGGTCTTTTCCATTCGAAACGAGACGGTTTCAAGTCTAATTTAGCATTTTGGGTAACTCATTTTTTAAAATATCGTTTCTTCACATCATTTCATATAATTATTTTAATTTTTTAAACCTGTGTACTGTTATTTATTGCTCATTGAATTGTTCTCATCACTTCGCAATTAGCAAGTTTGAAAAACAATTGAAAGAAATTTTAAAGTTTTCTTCTATTTGTTTTCAGTTTCCTTGTAAATTATGTGATAAGAAGTTAGCAACCAAAACTGGACTTAAACAGCATTTAGAAACTCATTCAAAAGAAAGATTACAGGTAAGAATTTACTTTAGGTTTTGTGCTTATTAGTAAATAACATAAATGTTAAAATAAATTTTTATAAAATTTTTAATTTTTATAAAATACAAATATTAAATCTTTTCGTCAAGGGACGTATTTTTTAATTAAAATTAAATTTTTTTATTATTGTATAAAATAAAATATAATTATCCTAAACGCGTATCGACAAATTTACTGTCATTATCAATAGGAGAGTTAAAACTAAACTAAAAGAAGTTTACGTATAATCTTCGGTTTATTTGACTAGTTTTTAAATAAAATAAAAGAAGTTTAGTTTTAACTCTCCTATTGATAATGACAGCAAATTTGTCGAAACGCGTTTAGGATAATTATATTTTTCTTTTATTTTATTTTATACAATAATAATAAAAATTATAAATAAATACATCACTTGACTTGACGAAAACATTTAATATTTGAATTTTATAAAAATTAATATCAGTGACGCAAAAAACAAAAAATGCTCCAAATGGCCAACAACCATCCAGGAAACAACAAAGTTAAAATAAAGTGGAAATCTTGATCTTTTTCAACAATATTGATTATTGCCTTTTTTTTATAATTAAGGGGTCTCGAAACTTAGATGAGCTAGGCCAAGTGGCACTGCGACCTAAAGATTTATTGTATTTAACCCAGATGTTGTTATAAGACAGATGACGTTGTTTTAGCGGCGGGTGTGGTGCTAATCCTCCCACTCTGTATGACATCGATGTCACTGTATAATGTGCAATGTGGTAAAATCTGAACTCTCAACATAGTTAATGGGCTCGATTGGATTAATGTTTTGCGTTAGAGGAAGTATAAATCTTCATTGTCCGCAAAACCTAGTTTGTTAAGGTGATGGTTTTTCGGACCCTGTCCTGCCACCTATTTTGTTACTGTTCCCAGCTTTGGCTATATTTTTCTTTTGCTGTATTTGACTATTATATAATGATGTGATAATATAATATAATTAATATTAATATGTTTTAAATAATGCAGATATTTCAAAATAAAAATATAACAAAAAAAAATAAAATAAAAAATAAAAATAAAATAACGTTAGCCAAAAATTGTGTTTTATTTATTAACGAAGAACTCATATATATCAATGATAGTTTTACAAAGATAACTGAGTGAAAGTTAAATAAAAAGCCAAGTATAAAATATAATAAACATTTAGGCAAACCCTTAGGAAAATTAAAATTATTAATTAAAAAAAACTAAATTAAATTTTAAATTTCGGCTCCGAGGTGCATTAGTACCTGTTAATGGCTTTCTCCTGGCAAATTTTCAGACTCCTGTGCGCTACAGATTGCTACAGAGTGTGCTAGAGAGCGCACGCAGACAGACAAACACTTTGTTTTATTATTATAGAAGATAGATGCCATAACATTATAATTTTGTCAAAAAATGTTATCAAATGTGTCAAAAGAAAGATTTTTATTTATTTTTTACCTAATTTTTTGGAAAAACAAAACTAATTATTTGTATGACATGAAATTTTAATTTTATTATAGAGAATTAAGCATTATAAGTTTGTCAAAAAAATAATGTCAAGTGTGTCAAAAAATGATCTCATTTATTTTTGTAGCCAATTTTTTGAAAAAAAAATTTGCTGTTTTTATGACGTAAATGTAATTGAAAATGAAATTGGACATAGGAATTTTTGAATTAATTATAGTTTTTGAAATATTTTTGGAATTTTGAAAAAAGTTTGTATTTATGATTTTGTAATAATTTTTGCAATATTTTTAGAATGTTTGAAAAAGTTTCAATTTTGGATTTTATTATAATTTTTGCAATATTTTTAGAATTTTGAAAAAAAAAGAATTCTTTTTTATATAATTTTAGAATTTTGATAAAACTTTCAATTTTCGATTTTGTAAAAATTTTTGGAATATATTTAGAATTTCGAAAAACTTTAAATTTTTGATTTTATTATAATTTTTGGAATTTTGGAAAAAGTTTCAATTTTTGCAATATTTTTTGCAATATATTTAGAATTTCGGAAAAAGCTTTAATTTTTGATTTTGTTATAACTTTTGCTATATTTTTTAAATTATGAAAAAAAAAATAGAATTTATACATAATTTTAGAATTTTGGAAAATGTTTAAATTTTTGATTTTGTAAGAATTTTTGGAATATTTTTAGAATTTTGAAAAATTTGAAATTTTTGATTTTATTATAATTTTTGGAATTTTGAAAAAAGTTTCAATTTCTGATATTGTTATAATTTTTGCAATATTTTCAGAATTTTGGAAAAGGTTTGAAGTTTTAAGAATTTTCGGAATACTGTTTTTGGAATTTTTGGAATTTTGAAAAAGTTACAATTTTGGATTTTATTATAATTTTTGCAATAATTTTAGAATTTTGATAAAACTTTCAATTTTCGATTTTGTAAAAATTTTTGGAATATTTTTTTAATTTCGAAAAAATTTTGAATTTTTGATTTTATTTAATTTTTACAATAGTTTTGGTATTTTGAAAGAAATATGTATTTGTGATTTTGTAATATTTTCTCGAAACGCCAACTGGAGAGGTTTTTGAGGAGCTTGCTGATTGTATAATCTTTTCACTAAATTATGTTAATTTATGGCCTGTTATAATTTTCCGACAACGTATTGAAGTTTCGTGTTAGTTTTGTAATACATATCTAAACAGAGATACATGTACTTTAACAAAAAGTTATGTTTGATACACATCGCTGTTCAAAACTAAAAACTATGTCCTCATAAAAGTTTTTTGCCGAAAATTATATCAAAATCCTTAACCCAGACCGAAGTCTTGATATCCCAGAGTTTGAGATTTCAGCCCCTCCATATTTTTCTTATTAAATTTAGCATTTTGGGTAACCCATTTTTCAAAATATCGTTTCTTCACATCATTTCATATAATTATCTTAATTTTTTAAACCTGTGTACTATTATTTATTGCTCATTGAATTGTGCTCATCACTTCGCAATTAGCAAGTTTAAAAAACAATTTAAAGAAATTTTAAAGTTTTCTTTTTTTTTCAGTTTCCTTGTAAATTATGTGATAAGAAGTTAGCAACCAAAAGTGCACTTAAACATCATGTGAACACACATACACGTGAAATTTTATTTAAATGTTCTGAATGTAATAAAGAATTTACATCAAAGAAAAATTTGAAGCGTCATTTAGTAACTCATTCACGTGAATTTTTATTTAAATGTTCTGAATGTAATAAAGAATTTAAACAAAAGAAGTATTTGAAGCAGCATTTAGAAACTCATTCAAAGGTTAGTAAGGTAAGTAAAACCAGCTTCAAATTTTATATAATTTAACAAAAGAGTATCGCAATAAAATGAACACCATATCAGGATAGGTTAGGTCTCAAAATCTCAAAAACTAAGATAGCAATTGTTTATACAAATCTCATTATAAATGTCTGACATCATGACAAACAATATGGAAATTTCGTGACCTTGATAGCATTATTTAATCTCATGATATTTGCAAGAGATGATTTTCAGTTTTTTGGAAACCATTAAAAAACAAATGATTTAATTTTGCTAGAAAAGGACTGGGGTCTAAGTTACGCCAAGATACATCGATTCCAATCATTTTCGTTAAAATCGGTCCATCCGTTGTTGAGAAAGCGTTGGGCAAAAATTTTCCACACAGCGATACATACACACATACACACACACACATACAGACTACCAGCTGAAAATAGTCTAAACAGCTTCAGGAGATCATGAAACGTAAAGATATCATAAAAATTCCGATTTCGAAAATCGACCCAAAAACAATAACTTCCTATATCGGGAAGTTAATAATTCGGTGTTGGAACTGTACTGAAATTTGTTCGGTACAGCCGAAAAGAATACACTATAATACTTTGTAAAAAAACTGGTTTTAATAAAACGGGTGAAACCTCATCCCGCTCATAGTAATATCGGGACACGTGATATTTAACTACAAAATGGTCTTTTCTATTCAAAACGAGACGGTTACAAGTCTAATTTAGCATTTTGGGTAACTCATTTATCAAAATATTTTTTCTTCAAGTCATCTCATATAATTATCTTAATTTTTGAAACCTGTGTACTATTTATAGCTGTACATTAAACTGGTTAATAATTTTTATTAAAATAATTTATAATTTTTATTTAAATAAAAAAAAAAAAAATTATTAACCAGTTTAATCTACAGTAACATTGTCTTTCGTATAAAGTAAATATAAATTCAAATAAAATCTATAATTTAATCAGTGTAAGTCACAACAACTAGTTGGAAATTGTCTTCCAAACTCATAGATCACAAGTTAGTCATTCAATGCTTACTTAGTTAGAGTATGATAAACATATGTTCGTAGAGTTAATTAGACTAAAATAAACTAGAATTGGCTAATTGAATTACAAAAAACAGAAATACCTAATGAGAAAAAATTCAACTTAAAGTAGTTAAATAATGATGAAATTTCAAATTTGAAATACCATCGTCTCTGTTGGTTAGTTGGATAGCGTGTCTGCCAAAACGGATTCGAACCATGGCACTGACGAGGATAGTTCGAATCCCGATCCGAAACACGTATTATTTATAGCTGAGGGTTAGAAATTTTAAAGTTTTTTTCTATTTGTTTTTAGTTTTCTTGTAATTTATGTGATGTGAAGTTAGCAAACAAATTTGGACTTACACGTCATATGAACATTCATACACGTGAAAGGTTGCTTAAATGTTCTGAATGTAATAGAGAATTTACAGAAAAAGGAACTTTGAAGCAGCATTTACAAACTCATTCAAAAGAAAGATTACAGGTAAGAATTTACTTTAGGTTTTGTGCTTATTAGTAAATAACATAAATGTTAAAATAAATTTTTTAATAATTTTTAATTTTTATAAAATACAAATATTAAATGTTTTCGTCAAATGACGTATTTATTTAAAATTTTTATTATTATTGTATAAAATAAAATAAAATAAAAATATAATTATCCTAAACGCGTTTCGACAAATTTACTGTCATTATCAATAGGAGAGGAGTTAAAACTAAACTAAAAGAAGTTTACGTATAATCTTCGGTTTATTTGACTAGTTTTTAAATAAAATAAAAGAAGTTTAGTTTTAACTCTCCTATTGATAATGACAGTAAATTTGTCGAAACGCGTTTAGGATAATTATTATTTATTTATTTATTTGAATAACATATTTATTTATTTATTTTTATTTTATTTCATTCCTATTTCCATTCCTAAAACTGATCTTACAATACATGAAATAATAATCTAACAATTGCTTTCTTACTTTCTTACAAACAATTAACAATATAAAATTTTATATTAAAAATAAAAATTTACAATAAAAATAAAAATTTATAATAAAAATAAAAATTTACAATAAATATTACAAATTTGCTATACGACAAGACTGAAATTTACCTAAATAAAATAAAATGCTTTAAATACAACTTTATTATCTATTTATGTACAAAATTTGTTTATTCTATTTTTAAAAGTAGTTTTACATATATTTGCGTCGTATAGTTTTATAAATTTATTAAAGTTATTAATTCCCCGATTTATCGGTTCGTTATTGCCATAATCAGTCCTGTGTTTTACTTCTTTCAGATAGCTAGAGTGTCTTGTTTGCCTTATATTGTCATTTATTTTAACCTTATCATTAAAATATGATACGTTTATATTGTGGTGTAAAATATCATATATAAAACTAGCTGATAACATATCACGACGATCAGCTAGGGAGTTCATGTTAAGTAATTTGAATCTATCAGTATAGTGCGGCAAATTGGTAAAATCGCGTGGATCGTAAACGTGTCTAAGAGCAAAGAGTAAAAACTGCTTTTGAACAGATTCAATTGAAGTGCAATGAATTTTCTGAAATGGTGCCCAGATGACTGCTCCGTACTCAAGAATGGTTTGAACTAATGAACAGTAAAGTGATTTAGTTACCATAAAATTATCAAATTCCGTTGCTCTTCTTTTTATAAAACTTAACATTTTTCGCGCTTTCGCTATAGATGAGTCATAGTGCTCTCTATAAGTTAACTGTGCATCGAGAACTACACCAAGATCACGCACTGTACATACTCGAGTTAGTGTTCTTTCATTCAGAGAATACGTGTAGTATTCGGGATTTTTCTTACGATGAAAGGATATCACTGAGCATTTGTCTATGTTTAATTCAAGTTTGTTTAGTAAGCATCAATTCTCAAGCGCAGCGATTTTGTTTTGAAGGAACTGAGAATCGAAATGATTTTTTATAGTATGATAAATTTTAAGATCATCAGCATAGAAGAGATGCTTAACATCACTCAAAGTTTCTGATAAATCAACAATAAATATGTTGAACAGAAGAGGCCCTAGATGGCTGCCTTGAGGAACTCCAGAGGTAGTGTAAATAGTATTTGATAATGTTCCTAGAATTTTAACTTGCTGGGTTCTTTGGGTTAAGTAAGATACAACTCACTTCAGCAAGCGACCTCTAATACCTATGTTATAAAGTTTTTGAAAGAGAATCTTGTGGTCAACTCTGTCAAATGCTTTACTAAAATCTGTGTAAACAGCGTCAATTTGATAACCTGATTCCATGTTAAGTAAAATATCGGACGTATAGATTGCTAAATTAGAAACAGTAGATCGACCTTTAACAAATCCATGTTGTTCTTCGTTTAATTTGGGTAAAACGTAAGCTGACATTTTACCATAAACTAACATTTCGAAAAACTTTGGAATTGCAGAAAGAATAGCTATACCTCTATAATTTTTTATATCGATTCTACTACCATTTTTTAATATAGGTGTTAAAAAAGATGATTTCCATTCAGATGGAAATATACCAGAATCGAGAGATTTATTGAATAAGAAACACAATGGTTTTGACAAACTAACTGTACATTTTTTTAAAAAATAATTAAAAATTTTGTCAGGACCAGCTCCTTTGTCTTGATTTAGGGTATGCAAACCAGATATAATATCTTCCTCCGTTATTACTATATTTTCTAATGTGACAGTAGCATCTCCGTTCGTTGAATGTATATCAGTTTCGTCATTATTATCCACCACATAGACGTTTTGAAAAAAATCTTTAAATAAATTGGAAATACGTGGGCCATAGAACCGTTAAGATGCATTTTCACTGGTAAACCCTTGCATTTCCGTTTGGTTTTAACGAAATTAAAAAATTCTCTAGGGTCTTTCAAAATTTTAATGCCGATTTTTTTAGTATAAGCGTTGTACGAAACTGAAGTTTTTTCCTTAAAAGAATTAGCTAAAGATTCGTATAACTCTTTGGATCGTTGGTCGTTAAATTTTTTGTACCATTAATAGGCTCTGTTTCTTTTGCTTCTTAAGTTTTTCAGATGTTTATTGATCCATGGCTCATTGTTAGTTTTATTTAACTTTTTCGGCACGAATTTGTCAATAGCATAAAACAAAGTGTTGTAAAATTTCTCCACAATAATATTTATGTGTTTTTCTAAGCAAAGAAAAGTCCAGTCGATCGATTGAAAATAATTATTGATGCTAGTGTAGTCAGCAGCTTTGAAATTTAATGATATGGAACTATTATTATATGAAGGATCAAAATCTCCGCAATTATATTCTAAAGTCAACCCTTTGTGATGTATTGAATTCTTAAATAGATGTTCCGAGTCAGATACTTCTCTGAAAATAAAATCGTCTTCAAAATTTATGAAACATAAATCTAAAGTTCTATTCAAAGTATTTTTGAACTTATTTATTTGAACAAAATTATTACCATAAAACGTATTAGTTAGCTCGAGATCAATGTTAGATAGTAAGTTTATTGGTATTAAATGTTTAGGATTGTCAATGTCACTAATAAAATTAATATTGGGTCGATTAAAGTCACCAAAAATGATGCAATCATCCTCTTCTCTTAAGTTCGAGGTATTGTTTGTCAGAGACTTATAGTAGGAATTATAAGTAATTTCATCGGAAGATGGTGGAATGTAGACGGTTCCTATGAGAATATCTTTTTGTTTCAATTTAATTTTGACAAATACTAGATCCATATAATTAATTGAGGGGTGTGTGAAATAGATAAGCTCCTCGTGCTGCACCCTGGATTACGCAAATAGTCTATTTCAACTTGGTAGCCAAACATTTCATTTCGAACTCTTGGCTGTGATACAAAAAAAAAAAAAAAATAAATATGAACCAAAATCAAAATCACAATAACAACGGTACTTTTCAGCACCATAAGACAAAAAATATGGACCTTCAGTCCGTATTTTGCAATTGAACATTGAAGGCATAAGCAAGTCAAAAACTGAACATTTACAAAGATTATTAAAAGATTACGACATCGACGTTATAATTCTGCAAGAAACGCATGCAGCAGATGAAGCGCAACTTACCTCTAGAGGAAACATTGTTGGTTACAAATTAATTAGTGCTATTTACCATCAATCATATGGATCTGCCACGTATGTTAAGTCAGAAATCCTGAACTGCACGCACGTACTTACACAGACGGACAACGATATACATCTTATTGTTGTTGATATATCGGACACGAAAATTGTAAACGTATACAAGCCTCCAAATACAGGATGGCCAGCTGCTACTCTACCATTATTTTATCATCCAGCAATATATGCTGGTGACTTCAATAGCCATCACACTCAGTGGTCCTACTCAAATAATAATACGAATGGCGTGCAACTGACCGACTGGGCGGATGATAACAACATGTTCCTGGTATATGATGCGAAAGATTTGAAAACCTTTAGATCTGCAAGATGGCGACGTGATTATAATCCCGACCTCTGTTTTTCCACAAAAAACGAACAACGTAACCCTATTCCAATATCTAGGGCTGTCTTACAAGGTTTTCCACGCTCTCAACATCGTCCAGTAATTCTTGAGGTAGGAATCCAAATTCCACTCGTTAACTCTACTCCTCAACCTAGATGGAATTTTAACAAAGCTGATTGGGATAAATATAGGATGAAGTTGGATGCAATGATTCGCTGGATCCAACCCATTCCTAAAAATTACGATAGATTTGTTGGAGCCATCATCTCAACTGCAAAGAAATGCATCCCAAGAGGCTTTCGTGAAGAATATATTCCTGGCTGGAGTAAAGAGAGCGATATATTATATGAGGAGTACCTTAGTAGTGGTGAGGCAGACGTGGCTGATGACTTAATATACTCACTGGACGCCGCGAGAAAACAAAAGTGGATTAAGGCTGTTGAAAACATTGATTTTTCCCATTCAAGCAGGGAAGCATGGAGTCTCCTTCGGAAACTGGGTGGCTCAAACTCAATTACTCGTGCTAACAATGAAATAAATCCAGAGGACATCGCAAATCACATAGTAAATATGTCTCGTGCTTCTATTAATCGCCTTCATAAGAGAACAATTAAACGCAAATTAAGAGAAATGAAGCGCAATTGCTCGTCTCCATCGAAGTATGCGAACTCTTTTAGTAGCGAAGAACTAGAATCAGCTCTGTCCCAAACAAAAAACGGAAAAGCAGCTGGCTACGATGGCATTTTTCCAGAATTTCTTAAGAATGCTGGAAAAAATGTAAAACAGTGGCTAACTAAATTTTTCTCGAATGTCCTAGAAACCGGCAACCTACCAAAACATTTTAAGACTACGAAAGTGATAGCGATACTTAAGCCAGGTAAACCATCCAATGAACCAGGAAGCTATCGCCCGATTGCCCTTTTGAGCACCTGCTATAAATTGCTAGAACGGCTCATATACAATCGTATCGCACCGATATTGAATGACCAGATCCCAGTCGAACAAGCTGGTTTTCATCCCAATCGCAGTTGCACTGACCAACTGCTCGCTCTAACATCCTATATCGAAGCTGGGTATCAACAACAACAAAAAACAGGCGCAGTATTCATCGATCTTACTGCAGCATATGACACGGTCTGGCGAATTGGGATTATATATAAGCTGTTCAATGCAATACCTTGTAGCACCATCTCGCGTTTAATTAACAACATGCTGAGTAATCGTGTATTCAAAGTTCATCTAAATAATTCCTGCAGTAGGTCTAAAATGCTTAACAATGGTTTACCACAGGGTTCCGTCCTGGTGCCATTACTTTTTAATCTGTACATTCATGACATTCCTGACACAACATCAAAGAAATTTGGTTACGCTGATGATTGGACCCTGGCCACTCAAAACAAAGACATGGGTGTTTTGGAGGATTTGCTCTCAACTGACCTAGCGATAATGAATGACTATTTTCGAACGTGGAGTTTATTTACCAATCTAAGTAAAACCGAGAGCTCCTGTTTCCACTTAAACAACAAACTGGCAAAACACGAACTATCAGTGTTATTTAACGGCACTGTCATTAAATACAATCAACAGCCAAAGTACCTGGGCATTACTCTCGATAGAACTCTTTCTTTTAAACTCCACCTAGAAAATACGTCACAAAAACTTAAAACGAGAAACAATATATTGCACAAACTGGTAGGCTCTACATGGGGTGCTACTCCAGCTACCCTCCGAACAACTGCTCTAAGTCTGGTTTACTCAGTGGCTGAGTATGGCGCACCAGTCTGGTTGAATAGCACACATACTCAAAAAGTTGACTGCCAGCTGCATGCTACGATGCGTACTATAAGTGGTACTATCAGATCCACCCCTTTACCTTGGCTCCCTGTGTTAAGCAATATCGCTCCACCTGAACTCAGACGCTCGCATGCTCTCATGCGTGAACATAAAAAGGTAACCAACAACACCACGTTACCCTTGCACGAATATTACGGTGACCACACTTGTTGTCGGTTGAAGTCAAGAAAGCCTCCACATAAAACTGCCAGCAACCTGCTGGCAACTGATTTTAATATCTTGGATGCCTGGGACACCTCCTGGCAACATTACAACACAACTGGCCTTTCTATTACTAACCCGACTTCTACCCAACCTGGTTTCGATTTGCCACGTCATACCTGGACTACATTAAACCGAATAAGAACGAATCATGGACGTTGTGCTGATTCTTTCTACAAGTGGGGCATTTCAGAGTCCCCTGAGTGTGACTGCGGCGCTCCACAACAAACTATAAAACACATTGCAACTGTGTGTCCAATTCGACGTTACAATGGCAACATCTCAGACATCCGTTTGGCAACTCCCGATATAGTAGCATGGATAGACTCGCTCGATGTAAACATCTAATGTTCAAATGTACTGCCCAATGTTCAAATATTTTACTTTTTAATTTACTTAAAAGACACGCAATCAAATCGATTGTAAGTTCATTTAATGTGTATCCATGTATTGTTTTAGGTAGATTTCATAGAAGAGTCTACCTATTTTTAAGTTTAATTTTTTAATGTGTCACAAAAAAAACCATACGCTAAATAAAATAAATTAATTGAGGCTGCCTCGACTAATTCACATGGTAGACTTGTTCTAACAGCTATCAAAACTCCGCCCCCTCTCGTAGTGCTTGTTTCCTCATAATTCCTATCTTTTCTAAATATGGTCCAATTATTATTTAAAATTTCTTCGTTATTAAAATTATGATTAAGTCTCGGTCAATATAATTATATTGAAATAACTTGACTCGGATTGAATAAATAGATCTTTTATTTTAGATCTCATGCCACTACAGTTAAAGTAAAAAATCTTTAAGGAAGTGTTGTCAAAATTCTGTAAATTAGAAATTGGTACTGTAGGTTTAACAGCACAGGTCTCATGATTTAAAAAATTTTTTTCTGGTTATTGGCCACGCCCGTATAAAATTGATTATAATTGTGACGAGTACTGTTTAAATATCTGACTCTTTCACTTCGTAAAAAAGTATTGTGAGCCTTAAAATCTTCCTCTATTTGTGATGGCGTAAGAATATCGTAAGCTTCGTGAAACTGCTTGTAGAGCGATAACAAACGGTCAGAGTCTGTAGGAAAACCTTGTGATGAAATTATTACTTGTGTGCTCGCTCTAGTTTTTCCGTTGATAGAAATATCATAGGGTTGCTCTTTAAAATAAGCGAGATAGTCACGTACAGCTTCTCGTAAACCAGCTTCCGAACGAAGTCTTGAAAGACAATATCTACTATCTCCTCCCTGTTCAATGGAACTCTTGGTTAATTGAACACGAGGTGGAAAAAGTGGGTCAATAAATGAAGTTTTTTGTTGTTGTGCTAGTGTTGTATGATTACTTTGTGGTTCGGGATTGAGCGTTTCTCCTCTAACGAAGTTAGGGTAGAGGACATCAGCTTCTGTATTGACAGAACTGTCAACGAGAACTGGTTTTTTTATACCACGTAAAGTGGATCGAGCAAAACTAGATCTGTGCTTGACACTGAACTTACTATCTGAAATTTTGGTATTATTATTACAGGTTTCTGCATGATATTTTGTATGTATTAAATTAATTTTGATTTTATTTTGCTTATTTCTAATTTTCTTACTTTTAATTCGATGTTGATCTTGTTTTTTCCTAGCTAGTTGTCATTGATCATATTCACTCCACTTATCTTCTGATTTCCAAATCCTTATTTCACCAAGAACTCTCCATCCTCCCAAAGATGAACAAGATGTTTGAGGTAATGAAGTGATTTTTGCAACTGAAGACGTAGAACGATTCAAAGTGGTAGATGTAGCTGGCGTTGTTTGCTGGTGACTGCCTTTATGTATATTTACGATTTGTGCGGTTGGTTGACTGCAGGAATCAGGATGGTTGTTGTCCTCTGAGTTGGATTGTTTGTTTACTTGAGCTCTCTTTGTAGTTTTAAACTCACTGATTACATCTTTCAAAGCATTAACAGAGAAACTTAATGTTTTATCACAGTCAATAATTCGGTTTTGGAGTTTAGCAACATTTTCTGTAATAGAATTGTGTGCTCCGTTCTGGACAGTCATATTCCTGTCTCTAATCATTTCTAATTCGTCAGCGATAACTTGGTTCGAACTGTTAATGATATTTAGACTATTTTGAATTTTTAACAAGTGCACTTGATTCTCTTTAGATGTACTATATTTTGACTCACATAATCTCGCAATGCTGTCAATTTTATTGTTACTGATCACTATCTCTTCGGTAAGAGCTGCCCATTTATCATCCAGCGTCTTAATTTTGTTAGCTGCATATTCGGTACTATTGGCAATACTTGTAATTTTGTTAAATCGAAGAATATGTGCTGGTTTAAGTTCCAAACAACGCATACATATATTCGATGATCTTTTAGATTTTTTACAGTCTCTATTTTTACAAACCGAGTGCAGAGTAATGTCACATCCCTCACAAATAACAGAATCCACCGAGGATGTGATATAATCGTTGCAGTCTCCACAAATGTTATTCATATTTTTCTGTTTATTATACAAAATCACTATATTTAGTTATTTAGATCACAAATTGTTTATTTTGATTGTCAGAATTGCAAACCAGTGATATTTATTAATAATATAATACACTATAGTTGAACTAGGTCACAAATTCAAATTATGTAAGAAACAAGAATTGTTCATGAAAAACACACTTTAATTAAAAATGAAACTTAAACAAAAAAAAATTAATTATTTTAAAAGTTTTATGAAATTATGAAATTATATTTGTATGAAACTTATTACACTGGGAATGAACCAAAACACGTCCGCTCTATTCAAGTATATTTTATTTTTTAAATTATATTTTTCTTTTATTTTATTTTATACAATAATAATAAAAATTATAAATAAATACGTCACTTGACTTGACGAAAACATTTAATATTTGAATTTTATAAAAATTAATATCGGTGACGCAAAAAACAAAAAACGCTCCAAATGGCCAACAACCATCCAGGAAACAACAAAGTCAAAATAAAGTGGAAATCTTGATTTTTTTCAACAATATTAATTATTGACTTTTTTATATTAAGGGGTCTCGAAACTTGATGATGGGAAACTTAGATGACGGGCTAGCTTGGCCTAGTGGCACTGTGACCTAAAGATTTATTGTATTTAACCCTGATGTTGCTATAAGACAGATTACGTTGTTTTAGCGGCGGGTGTGGTGCTAATCCTCCCACTCTGTATGATGTCGATGTTGCTGTGTAATGTGCAATGTGGTAAAATCCGAACCCTCAACATAGTTAATGGGCTCGATTGGATTAATGTTTTGCGGTAGAGGAAGTATAAATCTTCATTGACCGCAAAACCTAGTTTGTTAAGGTGATGGCTTATTGGACCCTGTCCTGCCACCTATTTTGTTACTGTTCCCAGCTTTGGATAACGCGACTGAGCGAATGCTTGGTCAGTCCAAAGCACGGCTTCTGTAGTGTGTGGTGTGTTAGAAACGGTTTAATGTTAACACTAATAACAAAAACACTACCGTTAAACATATTTATTCAATATAACTCTTTTATTTGTGAAATACTTTAATTAATTTATATACACTTTTATATACAATTTTATTTGTAAGGTTACTTCTATTTATTTTATTTAGTTTTTAAGACCAACTAGATGCGTTGGATTACAAAAGATTAATCACAAAAAGATTCTTCATCTGTTAAAATTAAATTGGCTTTTATAGGCAATTCTCGCTATCTATCTCTTTTAAATAACCAGATTAATATATAACCGGATATAGCGATCAAAACCAATTTTATTTTTCAGGGGTGTTCAACACCTTTCCCCTATTTACGAAAAATCTTATTTTTCTAAGAGATTTCCTTTTTACTGAATTCTTAACTAATGAAATTATTTTAATAACTAAGATTTCTAAAAAGGTATCAAGCAAATTGCAAAAAGATACTTAATACTAATATATATAAAAGTAATTCTAATTATTATTTTTTGTTTAAGGCATAATATGTATTGTTAAATTTATTTGTTTTCTTAAATTTTGTTTTGTTAATATTTATATGTTAATTTTTATATTAAATATTATTTATTTGATTTCATATTTTACTTATATATGTTCCTAATATATGTAACTACAGATTATTTTATTTTTTTTTTAACTATAGGAATGATTTTACCCAAATATATTATTTATTATTTCATTATATTTAATTCAACTTGAAAAAGAGATAAAATGCTTTAATCGATTATTGTGTACTGTTTTGATCGTTTTACCAACTTGAATTGCACTATTGACGTCAGAGACTATTTCTTTTACCTCATAAGGTCCCAGCCATAATGCAGACGCATGCTTTTGTAATTGCTTCGTTCAATTTATCAAAACGACATGCTTTAACGATTAATTTCATGGGATCTAACAATCCTTCTACAAAAGACTTTAGAGCTATTTTCGAATTTAGATTTTTTATAGCGGTAGCTGAATTCTCACCTTCGCTTTCTATACAAGCGTCATTTAAGTCACCTAAAAGTTTTTCTACCCGCTTTGCATACACACGAACTTCTTCAAAACGTAATTGTTTAACACTGACAAGTTCCAATTGCAAGTGCTCAATTGATCGTCTTTCTTTAAATTGAGCTTTAAGTTCTAATTTTAAGGATTTCCAATCACTAAATTCCTTATATTTGATTATATCATACGCTTTTCCTAAAAGCTTTGCATTTAAAAGTGATATAAATTTCTTTTCTTCAGTAGGGGTTATCGTATCAAAAATAATTTCACAACACGATAAAAATCGATGAAGTTCTGTTGGTTCACCATTAAACTCCGGAATTATTTTTAAAGCTAGGTCAATATTTAGTTTAGACATTTTGTATTCTAATGTTGAAACAATTTTTCCACTATCGCTGCTACTAGGAAAAATAACTTTATTTTCAGTATCAAAACAAACGGAAGGAACAATACAAGAAAGAGAAACACTATCTTCAGTGTCACTGAGAGATCTTATTTTTATTTTAGATTTTGAATTTTCGCTATCACTAGAAATTTTTTTAATTGTATTGTTTACATTATCGGTAGAGCTACCACAAGGAGAAGAAATAATCTTTGACGGTAACGATCTAAAATCAGTTTCTGAATCTGAAAAAACACCTCGATCTTTGTTTTTTAACTTGGATCTTGTAACTATACTCATGAAATTCAAAATTAATATATATGTTTGAAAAAAATATAAATAAACTATAATATATTCAAAATCAAAAGGAAAATAGGAGTTTATACTTTATACAATGAGAGTTTATGACAATGAAGTAGTATTGTATATTCTATTTTAAATTTTTTAAGACAACAGTTTTGCTAATAATGTTGTAATACGATGAATTAATTTTATTGTACACAAGGGACAGTTATTATTATATAAAATTTACGAAAATTATTTTGATCAGAGTTTTTGTAATTAACCTGTTACATATAACATATGATTTATGAAAAAAAATAAATTATTTTATATAGATAATTAAGAGAAAAATTTGTTTTAATTATTTTAACTTAAAAAAAATTAAATACGGTTTTTTTTTTTTATGTAATGGAAAAATATTTAGCATTAATAGTTTATAGATATATTTAAATTAAATTATTTTTTTTATATTTACTTGTTTCATAATCCTTGTACGAAATTGTCGCCATTGTCACAAAAAAAAATAGCTTTGCCTGATGATATTTGACTACACAAAAATTTGATTTCGTCGAAAACTGCAGGTTGAAAATTTGTTACAGTTGTTCTATGATGATGTTAGCAAAATTTTTCCATTTGTAAAAAGCTTAACAGTTTTTAGTTCCTCTATGTTGAAATTATAATTTTTTGTTGTCGTCTTATTTGAACATATAATGGTTCAATGAAATTTATATGGACTTTCGTTTAAACATCTAACTAACTATAATATTTTATTTGTTATATTATGTATTTCACTTAAAGTCTTTCGAATTTTAATTTTAGTGGTTTTATTTAAGCAAAATTTAACTTTTGTAATTTGTTTAGATTACTTTAGAATAATTCAACTTTTATTTACTTATTTTTGAATGTTGCACTCACATTATATCATTCACTGATAATCCAAATTTTAATGATCATTGTTTAAAGATATTTATAATAATATGCCGGTTTGCAACTACGATTCTTTACGAAACAAGTTCATTTGTATGTATATACATTTTTTTATCACAATTTTATGGTGCAAGGTTTAAATGTTAAACACGGAATTTGCATAATTTTGATGGTTTCTAATATGAAACTATGGAATTTTTTTTTTATTAATTTTTAATGAGCACTGATTAGTTTTTCGCTGTCACCAAATTGTAGTGTGTGGTGTGTTAGAAACGGTTTAATGTTAACACTAATAACAAAAACACTACCGTTAAACATATTTATTCAATATAACTCTTTTATTTGTGAAATACTTTAATTAATTTATATACACTTTTATATACAATTTTATTTGTAAGGTTACTTCTATTTATTTATAAGTTTTTAAGACCAACTAGATGCGTTGGATTACAAAAGATTAATCACAAAAAGATTCTTCATCTGTTAAAATTAAATTGGCTTTTATAGGCAATTCTCGCTATCTATCTCTTTTAAATAACCAGATTAATATATAACCGGATATAGCGATCAAAACCAATTTTATTTTTCAGGGGTGTTCAACACTTCAACCCAATGAATTTTTGCGCCTTTCTTTGCAAGCTTTGCTATTACATTGCCGTGATCTCCTGTGTGATCATGTAGCGTTCCCATACTAAAACTGAATTGAAGCGCGTCAGAAATAATGTATATATCTACATTTAACTGGTTAATAATTTTTATTAAAATAATTTATAATTTTTATTTAAACAAAAAAAAAAAAAATTATTAACCAGTTTAATCTACAGTAACATTGTCTTTCGTATAAAGTAAATATAAATTCAATTAATATCTATAATTTATGTAAGTCACAACAACTAGTTGGAAATTGTCTTCCAAACTCATAGATCACAAGTTATTCATACAATGCTTACTTAGTTAGAGTATGATAAACATATGTTCGTAGAGTTAATTAGAATAAAATACACTAGAATTGGCTAATTGAATTACAAAAAACAGAAATACCTAATGAGAAAAAATTCAACTAAAATTTTATTTTTAAGTCGCTCAAAAAAGAAACATAAAAATTGCCAAAATTTCCCATACAAAGGTGTATACAACTTTGTATGGGAAATTTTGCAATTTTTATGTTTCATACATGAAAAATTTAACCTATTATCGTATTTGTTTAACAGACAGAAAAAAATAAAATACTTTATGCTTAATATAAGCATTTCATGAAACCGTGTGAACCGGATTCGCCTAAGTTTTACATGCAAATTAAGATCCAACTTTGTTTTTGGATTACAAATCATGATCTAAAAATTAGTTCATGTTTGAAAATGTATGTGAATAAATATTTTGTATTTTATAATTGGTATAATGAAAAAAAGAGAAAATTTAAGAACCGAACGCATCCAAAACTAGTCTAAATAAAAATTATAAATAAAAAACTAATTAATTTAACCTAAAAATTTTATTCACACAAAATTATTTGGGATGTTCACCAAAATTGTTTCAAAAATTGAATTTAAAGAAATGTAAAAACAAAATTAATGATGTATAAAATAAAAGAGAATATCATTTTGAGTAGTCCCAAAATTAATATTTCAATGCAATTTTGAGTAGTACTTTTAGACAATTATTATACCAACCGGACTCACCCCTTATTACATTTTTGTGTCTGTGAAATATGACCTGATCTGGATCAGATCATGCGTCAAGAAATGCAGCTATATAGTCAATCATAGCTCATAAACAAATTTAAATTATTTAATTGTAGTGAAATAAGAAATCTCATTGATAATTTTTTCAATTATACAAGTTGTATTTTGCATAAAATCCCATATAAAATTTTTTGAATTTATTCTCTTATCCCCTTTTTGCAGCGCCATTGCGGTAAACACCGGAACAGAAAAATCGCCCTATAAATTTATTTAATTTTACCTTCGTTTTTCCGAACTATATATGTAGGAACTTGGTATCTCACTATAAACTTTTATTAAAGTTTCCTAATAAATTTGGCTAAAACGATTTAACTGAACAATAAAAATTTAATTTAAAAGTATTTTAAGAATGTTGTGAATCAAATTTTATACAAAAAAAATTAAATCAACTCTTAACTTTTTTTTTTTTTTGAATAAAATGTGTTGTGTTATAGGGTTTACAATATGTGTCACAACAACACATAAATACCTTTTAAGACCTAGGTCTAGACCTGGGTCCCACAACAACTGGCGTTCTAAGGTGTAGATTAACGCTTTTTTAAACATCTGCGGGTTGAAGCCTCCTGAGACTAAGTGTTCCGGCAAACTATTCCATTTGTACGCAGTTCGGACAAAGAAGTCTCTCTGCGATCTGCCAGTATGACAGCAATGGATTACAAAACTCATGATCCTAGGATAGATTTTGTGACAACTGCTAAATCTTTATATCATTACTCATACAAATGAATGTTCATAATTTCGATAACTTAAATTAGATTTAAGATCAATATCTAACTTTAAACTTACTACTAATAATACAAATTAATAATTTTTATTTTTTCATAGATATCAGACAAACGTTACGAATGTAAAATTTGTAATAAAAAATATAAAGACAACTATTGGTTAAAACAACATATGAAAAGTCATTCTAACGAGAAACCATATGAATGTTCAGAATGTACTAAAAAATTTGTGCTTAAACAATATTTGAAAAGGCACAAACGAACTCACCGAACTCATGACAAGGAACGAATAACGGTAAGTTTAAATCGGCTACGACGTCGTTCAAATAAAATCAATTTTTAAATGCATTAAACGTGATTTTTGATTTTTTTAATTTGACATATAGTTTCCATGCCAATTTTGTAATAAGAAGTTTAAAGGAAAAATGCATTGCGAATATCATATGAGAATCCATACACGCGAAAACTTGTTTCAGTGTTCACAATGTCAAAAAGAATTTACAAATAGAAATGCTTTGGTACGTCATATGAAAGTTCATGCAGGAAGAAATTTGCAGGTAAAGTTTTTATTTCACAACGATCTAATGGCTTGTTATGTAAAATAACTTAAGTGATGTATGAATTTGCAATAATTAAAAACGAATTTGAATTCTTCGACGAAAATTATCACATCTTGATTTTACTACATTAGTAACAAAGTTTTTGCTGAGTGGTTAAGTATGTAGTTGGTTATGAACACGGAGAATCCGCTTGATATTTTTTCTAGTTCATTCTTTTCTAACGACACGTTTTGTAGGGAAAGGGAGTTAATTTTAAGTTCATCCATTCAGAGTCTCACTCTTAGTATTTAGTCTTAATTCTGAATTACGAGGATGTGTATCGAGCACTTGGTGGCAAGACCATTTTTTTCCAATAGCAGGCACAGCTTCCGACGGTTGTAAAACCATAAAATTCACATTCTCGGTAACTTGCTCATTCTCATCACTGACCATTAGCAAATTTTAAAAAATATTTAAGAACATTTTTAAGTTTTTATCTATTTGTTTTCAGTTTTCTTGTAAATTATGTGATGTGAAATTAGCAAACAAACAAGGACTTCAACAGCATATGAACATACATTCACGTGAAAATTTGTTTAAATGTTCTGTATGTAATCGAGAATTTATACGAAAAGAAACGTTGCATCAGCATCTAAAAACACATTCAAAAGAAATACTACAGGTAAGCATTTAAAATTTAATTTTTGGTTTTGAAGTGCGGTAAAATCACTATTGTATAACAAATTGGTTTTTGTATGTAGTTGCAGGTTTCATTTTTGATTTTACATTAAAAAAACTATTTTTCAAAATTCAAAACAAATATATTTTTATTTTATTGTAACGACTCTTCGTTGGTTCTTTTAGATTATTGAACAAACACGACAGTAAAAGACAGATCTTTAGTTAACAGAATCTCAAACTTTATTCATCAAATTACAGCAGCTTCCGTTTTTCCTTACAATAAATTCCAGGGTCTCCAATTTATGTACGATAAACTTCACCGCTTTTCCACAATTTGAATCAATAATATTCGGAATCGTAAAATCTGTATTTACTATTCCACTAAGTTCAGATTCTTTCACTATTAGTACCCAGGCTCAAGTACCACCGATTATTCCTTATACTTTCGAATATTTGTAAAACACTGTTAACTGCAAAATTAAAACTGACTATCTGATATTTTTGTTTGCTTATTTATATCGAAAAATAAATAAATCGAAACTTCTATAATCCACTAGAAATCAATACTACGTAGTCCGTACATCTGAAATAGGCCACACCTGTTTTCATTCAAACTTGCATTTGTATTAGAGAACTCAAATTTAATTTATGCAAAATGTATTAGGTAACTCCTTTTAATTCATTAATGTAAATATTTGTATAACAAATTTAATTTACATTAATTTATGCAATACAATTTGCAATACAAGTAAAAGATTGAAAAAGGAGTTAACTTTCAATTCATGAATGAGTAAATAAAGTTAACCCATTCTGGACGAAGTTTATTACATTGCCCTCCATTTAGTTTTGTTCGTCCCGAACAATATCAGAGATCGCATTGGTGCTGTTACCTTGGTACGGTGCCAACCTTTGCAGATGTATCACTTTCATCTTGGTACGGGGTCCCTTTTGTATGCGGTAGATAACATCATTAATTCGTTTGATTATTTTATATGGGCCTTCCCAATCTGGCTGCAGCTTGGGTGATCTTCCCTTAGTTCTTCTGGGGTTGTATAGCCATACCAATTCTCCTTCTTGAAAACCGCCACTATTTGCATTTATGTCGTACCTGGTTTTCATTTTGTCACTGGCAATCTTAATGTGGTCTCGAACCTGCTGATGGATTTTATTCATCTTCTCCCTTAGTTGTCCCACATAATCTGTTTTCGTGGATACCAGACCTCCAGGGATGCCAAACTCGATGTCACTAGGAAGATGTAGTTCTCTTCCGAACATGATATTCGCTGGCGTTTCACTTGTCGTATCGTGCACTGCGCTACGATAGGCCATCAAGAATAACGGAAGATCCTTGTCCCAATTTCTTTGGTTGGCTTCTACTACCTTTGACAAATGTTCTTCCATGGTTCGGTTGAATCGTTCTACCATGCCATCCGATTGTGGGTTCATAGGTGTAGTTCGTGTTTTTCTAATGCCGAGTGTTCTGCACAGCTCTTCCATCAGTTGAGATTCGAAATTCCTTCCCTGGTCGGTATGCAACTCGAGCGGTGTTCCATATCTGCAAACCCATTCATTGACTAATGTTTCCGCGACCGTAACTGCTTCCTGGTTCGGTATTGCATAAGCCTCCGGCCATTTTGTAAAGTAATCAATGACCACCATGATGTATTTGTTACCTTTTGTCGTTTCCGGAAATGGCCCCGCGATGTCTATAGCAATTCTCTCCATTGGGGCACCCACATTGTACTGTTGCATCTCTCCTCGAGTTCTAGTTTTTGGTCCTTTGCTCGCTGCACAAGTATTGCATCGCCGACACCATTGCTCCACGTCTGTTCGATACCTTACCCAATAAAACCTCTCCCTTACTTTGGCTAGGGTTTTATTGACTCCCAGGTGTCCTCCAGAAATACTTCCATGCAGCTTTCCCAGTACCTCTTCCACTCGACTTGACGGCAACACCAGTTGCTCCAACACTTTCTTTCCATCAGCGGACTCCCATTTTCTTTTTAATATGCCGTTGTCCATAAATAGTGAGTCCCATTGCGCCCAGTAACATTTCACCTCCGTACTTAAAGGTGCGACCTCTTTCCACTCTGGTCGCCTTGCCTCGGTTTTCCATTTCAATACTGGAGCCATAGCTGGATCTTTTAGCTGCTCTCTTTTCATTGCCTCGGTACACCAATCGTCAGGAGTTTGGAACTTAATTTGCTTCACTGTCATTGCTTGACTTCTCTCAGTCCTGCTATATGACTTGCGCTCCTCAACACAGGGTCTTCTTGAAAGATCTTTAGCGTTACAATGTATCCTTCTTTTCCGGTGTTCAACGCGGCAATCTCCTTCCTTTTTGACATCCACTTGCTTGTTTGAAAGGTTCATCAACCGGCCTGGAACCACTCCTTCTTTTGCTGCTACTAGTGCTTTGCATTCCCGTCTGATGTGCCCTAACTGCCCGCAATTCCAGCATCTTACTCCGCTAGATCTTCTTCGTTGATTTCGTTCAGGCTTATCTTCCAAATTTTTGACATGCATGATCACTTCATCAAGCGCTGCTTTTAGTGGCTCTTCAGGAACTTCCATCTTACGTACTCTATCTAAGGCAAGTGTTCTTTTTCCAGCTTCCATTTGTAGGGCCAATGCTAAGACTTCTGCAGGTAGCTTCTTTCCGCTTAGATAAAGCTGGTTTCTCCAAGCTGACTCCTTGTTTTCGTGTCTTCAGCTGCATGCGATGGAGAGCTTGCATATGACTTTCCCCGTATCTTACTTCTAAGGCCTCCATAATCTTGCTGTAATCACGTTCTGTCGCTGATAGTGTCTGCAAAATTTCAGCAGCAGGTCCCTTCAATGCCAATATAAGCGCGTTTGCTTTTTGCTGGTGATCAACCCCAGTTGTTGCTATCTCAAATTGCATCTTAAATATCTGGTACGATGTAGATCCATCAAATGCGGGTGTTTTCACTCTAGCTGGGGCTGAAGTAGTTGATGGATTGATCATGTTACCTGACTTTCCTTGTGCTATTTCTTGGCGTAATTCACTCGAAAGTTTGCGTAATTTCTCTTGTTCTTCGGTAACTGTCCGCAGCTCCCTTTCCACGTTGTTGATTTTCACCTCTGCACTGGATATACGTGACTCGATTACTTCACGTAGACTTTCTTGCTTCGCCATCATATCAGCAAATTGTTGTCGTTGCTCTACTTTTTGTTCTGCTGCCTGTTTTTCTTGTCGGGCCATCATATCAGCAAGTTGTTGTTGTTGGTTGTTTCCTTGTTTGGCCATCATATCAGCGAATTGTTGTTGCTGCTGTGCCATCATTTCTTTCATCAACACCATCATCGGATCAATTGCTGGGGCATTCTGGACCGTAACTTCCTCTGGCTCTACTTCTATGACCTCTGTGTTTTGGCCTGCTTCTTCTAAAATTTTACGCAGCCGGAATGCAAGTTCTGCCTTCGTTCCATGGATTGGAGCATTCCTTTTCTTCAACTCATCCTTCAGCTGGGTCTGGCTGAGATCACTAATATTTACTGTCTTGACCATTGTTTCAATAATCCCACTTCTGACACCACTGTAACGACTCTTCGTTGGTTCTTTTAGATTATTGAACAAACACGACAGTAAAAGACAGATCTTTAGTTAACAGAATCTCAAACTTTATTCATCAAATTACAGCAGCTTCCGTTTTTCCTTACAATAAATTCCAGGGTCTCCAATTTATGTACGATAAACTTCACCGCTTTTCCACAATTTGAATCAATAATATTCGGAATCGTAAAATCTGTATTTACTATTCCACTAAGTTCAGATTCTTTCACTATTAGTACCCAGGCTCAAGTACCACCGATTATTCCTTATACTTTCGAATATTTGTAAAACACTGTTAACTGCAAAATTAAAACTGACTATCTGATATTTTTGTTTGCTTATTTATATCGAAAAATAAATAAATCGAAACTTCTATAATCCACTAGAAATCAATACTACGTAGTCCGTACATCTGAAATAGGCCACACCTGTTTTCATTCAAACTTGCATTTGTATTAGAGAACTCAAATTTAATTTATGCAAAATGTATTAGGTAACTCCTTTTAATTCATTAATGTAAATATTTGTATAACAAATTTAATTTACATTAATTTATGCAATACAATTTGCAATACAAGTAAAAGATTGAAAAAGGAGTTAACTTTCAATTCATGAATGAGTAAATAAAGTTAACCCATTCTGGACGAAGTTTATTACATTATTTTAAATATATATTTTAATCTAACTTTTAAAAAACAATTTTAATTTTCTTATTTCTCTTACACGTGTTTCAATCTTTCGATCATCCTCAGAGAGAAAATATTTACAACTGTAAGGTAAGCATTTATTTAAGGTTTTTTGCTAAGTAGTGGATAAAATAAATGTTAAAATGAAGTGGAAAACTTTCTCGATCGTTCTCAACAATATTAAGATTTATCCAAATAAATTTCAATATAAATATTCATTTTACCCCGTTTCACGCTGATTGTAGCTCTTCGTCTTCTTTTCGACCTTGTGCTACCGACCGTAGATTTGATTCAACTTTATCGAAACTTGCAACCTCTAATTGTAGAAAAGCATTGGCAACGACGTTCTTTTTCCCTTGTATTTGACTTATGTCTGTTAAATATTAATACAAGATTGAAATTAAATATTTTCCACCAATTGGTGGTATTACAAAAATAAATAATGTTATATAACAATGAAATCCAAATGTCGAGATTGTCAAGAACTTCGTTCTCACTTTGAAATGATCGCATCAATGGTTAGATTGTTCTCGAAAGTTCTCGCGAGAAGAAAGCTAGTGACTCTCCATCAGCATTTTTTACTCGTTGCAGGACAGCACCAACTTCGATATGTGAGGCATCAGATGTTATGTTAAGTTCAGCGTTATCGTTTGGATTAACGAGAAGATTGGGTATCGGATAATAAAGTTTTTGTTTTTTTTTTTCAAAACTAATGTTGCATTCAACCATTCAAATTCTGTATTTTTCTTTGTTCGTGTGTTTGACTTTAGGTTAGCGAGGTACAAATAGATTGGTGTCAATTGGTTGTAATAATTTAAAATGCAATATTTAAAAATATACTTTTTAATATGTTTATTTTTTATTTTATTAATAATAATATAAACTTCCGTATAGAAACAATTTGGATTTTATTTTTATTTTATTGAATATCGATTTCGACTTACGTCATCCTCAGTTCTTAAATTATTATTACAAATTTTTGCTTAAACTATTACTTATATACTATTTCAACTGCTGTTTTTTATTATTATGTGATATATTTTGTTAGTTTTAGTGTTGATTTTATCATTTAAAATGTTGTTATTGTTTTTATGTTTATATATTTCTATTTCTTCCAATCTATCTAGATGCTGTCCTTTTCTTTTTTAATGTAATATGGTTAAATTTGTGTTGATATTGGTGTATTTGTGTTTTTCTATTTTTAAATGTTGGGCATATCTGGATTTTGGATCGCTTCTGTTAATTTCATTGGTGTACTCAATAAATCTTTTTGTGAAGAACCGCCCCGTGCGTCTGGCCTATATAAAATAAAAACGGATATAAAAATGAAATAATTGACACATTAAATAGAAAATATAAAAACAAGAAAAATTTGCGAACCCTAACAACATTGAAGAATGAAAAAAACTTAGCAGGTAAAAAATACGTAGGCGTAACATACAATAAAACAACATTCAAAATAATGCAAAAAACTTTAAAAAAAAATATGGAGCTTACTAAAACAAAAATAAAATAGAAAATTACCTAAAAACTAAAAAATCCAAACAAAATTGTTTATAAGCTTACCTGTGACGACTGCAGTAAATTTTATATAATCCAGACGGGGCGGTTCTTCACAAAAAGATTTATTGAGCACACCAATGAAATTAACAGAAGTGATCCAAAATCCAGATATGCCCAACATTTAAAAATAGAAAAACACAAATACACCAATATCAACACAAATTTAACCATATTACATAAAAAAAGAAAAGGACAACATCTAGATAGGTTGGAAGAAATAGAAATATATAAACATGAAAACAATAACAACATTTTAAATGATAAAATCAACACTAAAACTAACAAAATATATCACATAATAATAAAAAATAGCAGTTGAAATAGTATATAAGTAATAGGTAATCTGACGAATTACCTTCCGAATGCATAGTAAGTTCTCCAGGGATCCTAAGGCTTTGTCCGTAGAAGTAAACTCATGAGCTCTTGAAATAATCCAGATTCAAATTGCGCACCTTGATCTGTGGTTATATACAACGGTACTCCAAAACGCGAGATGTGCTGATCGACTAATGTCTTAGCTACAGTCGTTGCTCGCATATCAACAATCGGAATTGCTTCTGGCCATCTAGTAAAACGGTCAACAGTAGTTAATATGTATTCATATCCATAAGAAGGAGGTAGACGCCCCACGATATCTATATGGATATGATCAAACCGACCGCTTGGTATGTCAAACCTACCGTATTCGGTCCGTGTATGACGGTTGATTTTTGATCGTTGACATGCCAGGCATGTTTTAGACCAAAAACCAACGTCGATATTCATAGATGGCCAAAAGTACCTAGAAGAAATTAACTTCCGTGAAGCACGAACACGTGGGTGGGACAAATTATGCAAATCGTTAAAATTATTTCGTCTTAGTTCGTCAGGAATATACGGACGAGGTTTTCCCAAGGTAGTCTCACACCAAATTGGCTTATGAGCGTGCTCACAAGAAATGAGTTCCAGTTTGAAATTAAAATTTTTTGTCTTTTGAACAACCAATAAGTCCTGGAGTTCTTTGTCGGACTCCTGAAGTTGAATGAGTTGAGAGATATCCAACGCGGTTAGATAAAGAGCCATTTCCTCAAATGATCGTGAAAGTGTATCCGCCACAACATTCCCTTTTCCTGATATATGTCTAATATCAGTGGTAAACTGAGCCACATAGTCCAAATGACGAGCCTGTCTAGGACTACGTTCCGTCTTGGATGTAATAGCAGTAGTCAGAGGTTTGTGGTCAGTGAACACAGTGAACTTTCGACCCTCGATGAAATATCGAAAATGTTTGATCGCAGCAAATATTGCTAAAAGCTCACGATCGAAAGCAGAATATTTAGTTTCAGCAAGCGAAAGCGAGAGAAAAATGCTAATGGCTGCCAACATTTATCTGCATACTGTTCTAGTACTGCTCCTATCGCAGTACCTGAAGCATCCGTTTTTAAAGGATGTGCCAGAAGTTTTGTATGTTCAAGTGCTTGTTTGACAAGGTCAATAGCTGCACTACATTCAACAGGCCAAGAAAATTTTGCTTTCTTGCCTTGTTTAATCAGGGCTTCGAGGTGGGTGTGAACTGAGGCTAGTAATTCTGCCAGTTTTGGTATAAACCTATGTTAATAATTTACCATACCCACAAACCGCTGAACCTGTTGAATGGATGTTGGCTGGGGAAATTGTCTAATAGCCAGGATTCGATCTTTAGATGGTAGTATGCCATCTGCCGAAATCTCATGGCTTAGAAAATTTAAGGTAGGAACACCAAAAACGCATTTAGACAGCTTGATATTAATATCGAAATCAGTAAGTCTTTTAAAAAGAATGCGTAAATGTTTCTGGTGTTCATCTGCATTTTTACTGGCCACCAAAATATCGTCAATGTACACGAAAACAAAATCCAACCCCTTGGTAACTTCGTCCATAAAACGCTGAAAGGTCTGGGCCGCATTACTCAGACCATAAGGCATTCTAATGAACTCGAAAAGACCAAATGGGACCGTTATTGCAGTTTTGTGTACATCTTCTGCGGCTACAGGTATTTGGTGGTAAGCACGTACTAAATCAATTTTTGAAAAAATTTTGCAACCATACAGGTGCATTGAAAAATCCTGAATATGGGGAATAGGATACCGATCTGGTACCGTTACCGCATTAAGACGGCGGTAGTCCCCACAAGGCCTTCAATCATTTGGCTCTTCTTTAGGTACAAGATGGAGCGGTAACGATACACACGAGGAAGAAGGCTTTACTAATCCTAGTTGAACCATCTGATCAAACTCGTTCTTGGCAATGCTGTATTTTTCAGGCTCCAGCCGACGTGGTCTAGAAAAAGGAAGGCGTCCTTCAGTGATTATACGATGAACCACGTTGTGTTTTACTGGGCCGTCATATCTGGGCTCCATTGTAAGAGAGGGGAACTCTTGGAGAATAGCTCCATATGTTCCATTAATGGTAAACTGTCTCGGTGTTAATGTTTTATCATTCGATAAAATAGTGACCACCGTAAGTGATGTTCTTTCATCAAGCAAGCGCTTACGCTTGAGGTCGACAATAATGCCGAATTTTGAAAGAAAGTCAGCACCCATTATAGGTTTATTAACTGACGCAACGACAAATGGATGTCGTAATTCACGACGGAGACCCAGATCAAGACACAGCAATTAAGTACCAAAAGTCTTAATATTAGAACCATTAGCGGCAGTAAGGACTAAATGTTCGTCTGGTGAAAGATTTTTAAAATAAAAATTTGGGATGACTGATATATCAGCTCCCGTATCAATTAGAAATTGAATCTTATTTTTATGGCAGCGAACGAACATGCGGCGATTATCATCAGTCCCATCATTAGCCGCAACTGTAGAGGAACTTTTTAGTTTTCTGAATTTGGTGTGTTAAAACTAGAGTTGTGATATTGACATCGCTTTTCACAACGTCTAGCTCGCTGTCCATAACGTTTATGTCACCAACAAATGTAGTTAGCGGCAGAACTAGACGGTTTAAATGATCTGCTTGTACTTCGTCGACTTGACGAACTTGGATCCCGTCTGTGTGAACTACCCCTGTGACCACGTTCAAAGCGGTCTAAGCGGGAACGTAGTTCAGAAATTGATTTGGTTAAGTCCTTAACCAGGTTATTTAAATCATCGTTTTGTGCACGTGATAATGAAGCTTGACTTGTTGATGCCTGATTCTGATCAACGTTGGCACAGAATTGGGATTCTGGGGGACGTGTTGGGTCCCAAAGTTTGTCCGCAAGAGTAAGACGTTTTGAGAGTGGACCTTCCTCGAAAGCGATCACAATATCCTTAATGTGTATCGGAAGACGTGTAATGCAGAGGTTGTATAATAGAGCCTCTGTCACGGCTGGGGAAGAACCGGCTTTTTGTTCTAGCCGGCGGTAGAATCTGGAGGGAGAATCGTTTCCCATGTCTACCTTAGAAATTAGTACCTTGATTCGTTTAGACTGAGTCTCTATTGTGTGACTGAGTACTGCGTTTTTATAGCGTCGTATTTATTAGTCTGAGGTGGGTTCTTTATAAGGTCTCTAACCAGTGCGATTAAGCGCGGCAACGACTTTAATATACTTTGTTTTGTCATTAGTTGTCTTTTTGCTTTCGAATGTATTTTCAGCATGCAGAAACCACAATTCGGGATCATCTTCCCAAAAGGTGTTAAGTTCAACCGTATCAGTCATATTAATTTGAGACTGGGACGCGGATGTGGAGTCTTGTTTATCCTCCGTTTTATCGTCCGGTGGTGCCATTTCAAAAATAGGAAATTAAACGACAAAAGAACGCGAACCCCAATATAATATATATCCGTAAAAAAATGAAAATGAAATTTGTTATGTATACACAAAAAACCAACGCTATTTAATTCAAATTAAAATAGTTAGTAAAAAATTAAACTGTTCAATGTTAATAACAATAACAGATGATGCGCATCAAGTAAATATAATATTAAAATTTTATTTATTCACAAAAAAAAATATTTTTTCTAAAGATTATTTGTTCTCTTTTATTTGTAATAACAAAATCATATCAAAATTTTAATTAATGGAAATTGATATTGAGACAAACAAGAATTATAAAGAAAGAAAAGAAAACTCACCAAATATTATTTATGATGGCTGTTAATTGAATTTTTATAATTTTAATTACATAAGTTATCTTGTTTCTTGATATGTTGTATCGGTAAATCCTTTCTTTATAAAATATTTTGAATACAAAATTTCTTGATGTTATTTCAATTGATAGACTTCCGTTATTTCAATTGATAAATTTTTCTTGTAATTGTTGAGTTTCGTTGATTTTTTTATGTTGTTGTTTGTTGCAAAACCGAAAATAGCAGTTGATATGTGAATATGTGAAATAAATTGTTTTTTTGTTTATATTGACTCCAAAAAATAAGTAAATTGTAAATTTGATAAGGAAACGTACCTTTTACTTGGTACGTTAATTAACGTACCAAGTTTCCATATACAGGGCATTTATAATTGTAAATTTCGCCTTATAGTTCCACAGCAGCTAACGTGTTCGCCAAGGTCACCAATTGTAGAAGCTGTATCTACTCGTATCCGTTGTTTAGCGGCTGCAACGGTGATAGCCAAGGCTGTATCCTCTTCACTTGTATATAAATGTATATATATGAGAATATACAATATAATTTAATATTTTGATTCCACACTCGTATTACTTTATTTAAATTTACACGATTTATTTATTATAAATAAAGAAATATTTATGAAAGGCAAATGTTTCCACAATTAACTAAATTTATGAACTTTATCAAAATATAACAACTAATGTGTAACAATTATTTTATTTATGTAAATTGTTGAAAGGTTGCAACAATAATGATGAGATTTCTTTTCTTTATATTCTCTCTAAAACAATTTCCAAAATTTTATTGGCAGTTTACTAATTTAATTGGATAGGGAGCGTTGTTTATTTGTGGGGACGTAATTATAAAATCAAAGTCCCACAAAATAATTAAAATTATTATATAAACTAAATTACGCAATACAAAAAATGTTGAACTTTCAGTTATGGTTTTTTATATTTGTTTTAGAGCTAAGTTAAAGTTTTAAATTTGAGAAACGATATTTTAATAATTGATTGGGATGTGACAAAAGGAGGCTGCCCCACTGCATCCAGTACCCCTTCAAAATTGGAGTCTAATTTTCCCCATACTGTTTTGCAATCCTTTTTCTTGAACTCGATGGTGGGTGCAAGATCCGGATCTTCTAATTAATCTCTCCTTATCACTTTAGCAGTCCACTCATCAACAGGTAGTAATCATGCATCGCTGGTACTCTCCTTATTTTTTGACGACTGCAATGCTTACATTCAATTTGACACGATCGTCTCGATAATGAATCAGCATTCCCATGTGTAGTACCCTTTCGATGTTCAATGTCCAAGTCGTATGCCTACAACCGTTCGATCCAGTGTGCTACTTGTCCTTCTGGATGTTTGAACTGGAGTAACCATCTTAATGCACCATGATCAGTTTTTAGATGAAAATTCTGACTATACATGAATTTATGAAAATGTTTACCGCATTCCATAATAGCCAATAACTCCTTTCGGGTTACGCGATAATTGCGCTCCTGCTTGGAAAGCATTTAGGAGTAATACGCTATCACCTTTTCTTGTCCATCTATTTTCTGCGATATGACTTCTCCTATATCTTCATTACTGACATCAGTAGCCAAAATAAACTTCACATTAGGTATAAGATAGGACAGAATTGGAGCAGTACATAATCTCCTTTGGAGATTCACAAATGCTTGGTCCTGATGTTGATTCCATTCAACTGCCTTATCTTTTCTGGTTAACTCATGCAAATTTTTGGCAACGTTGGTGAATCCTGACACAAACTGTCTGTAATATGTGTTCAGGTCGGTTCTTTGGTCTTGGCCAGTTCATAACTACTGCAATCTTGTCAGAATCTGTACGAATTCCCATTGCCGTAAGCTTGTGTCCCAAATTTTTTTTACTTCTTCTCCTCTCCCTTTACTTCTTCCCCCTTAAAAGTCAACACTTTTTGGGACTTAATTTTTAACCTGCTGCTTGCAGCCTTTCCAGTACCTCAGTTAAGTTTCTCAAGTGATCATCAAAGTCATTGCCTATGATGATGATGTCATAAACAAGACATATTTTCCAGTGTACGCCTTTTAGTACCCGTTCCATTAGTCTTTCAAATGTTGCCCAATAGTATAACGTTAAACTTTCAGTCTTCCTAAAATACCTGCTTAAATACTATTCCGTAAAATCTAGAAAAATCGATATTATTCTTACTTTCTTTTATCGGGAATGTTCCATAAAACAAAATAACGTAAAATGTGTATTTGTGAGTACTGTAAAAAAAGGTGATAGGAAACAAATTCACCAAACAATTATTTTTGACCTTTCTCAGAAAAACAACAAGAATTATATATGCGTTTTATAATCATTGATGATCATTACGAATTTTGTTTCGTAATTTTGTACAGTTTGTCTTCACTTATGTTGAATTAAATAAAATTTTATGTTATATTTCGTTATGATTTTGTTAAAACCATAACAATATTACTGTCCTCCATATTACTTCTCTTTCTTTGAAATTAGGTGATTTCAACAAGCAGGAGAATGTTAAGAAGCACAATCTATTCATAAATACAAATTGTAATTTAAGTAGACTTATTAAATTAATATAAAACTGCACAATCAACAATAACATAAAAAAACAAAAAAAAAAAAAAGATTTACGTCCATGGACACTTTGAACGTATGTCCTTGTGGGATCTTGGTTTTAAAAGGTTTTTATGTGTTTTTGTGACACATATGGTAATTCCTACTACACAAACACATTTTATTAAAAAAAAAAATTAACAAAAACTAATAAGAAAATTTAGCACTCTGAAAAAACCGATCAACACCTCGTTTTGTAATTATACAAAATTGAATTTCGAGAGCAATAAAAGGTTTCCATTTCTAAAATATTTAGTGATGCATTAGAAAACTCGTGAACCTGGGATACGTTTTGCTATGTCTGCTCAAATTTTATATTATTACTCATATTAATGAGATTTTGATTAGAAAAATCATATAAATGTAATTTCAATAACTTAAATTAGATTAAAGAGCAATACCTAACCTACTAACAATAATTTTTATTTTTTCATAGATATCAGACAAACGTTACGAATGTAAAATTTGCAAAAAAAAATTTCACTTCAACAATGTATTAACGATTCATTTGAAAAGTCATTCGGGAGAGAAACCATATGAATGTTCAATATGTAGTAAAAGATTTGTGAATAAACACAATATGGAAATCCACAAACTAACTCATGACCCGGAAAGAATGATGGTAAGGTTAAATCGACTACAACGTCTTTCAAATAAAATCAATTTTTAATTGCATTCATTAAACGTTATTTGTATTTATTTTTATTTTACTTGCAGTTTCCATGCCAATTTTGTAATAAGCAACTTAAAGGAAAAAAGGGATTAAACCATCATATGAAGGTTCATACACGCGAAAACTTGTTACAATGTGCACACTGTCAAAGAGAATTTTCATGGAAACATAGTTTGATAACTCATATGAAAATCCATACATCAGGAAATTTAGAGGTAAAATTTTATTTCAGTTAACGATCTAATGGTTTGTATGAAAAAAAAAACTGTTAAATGATGCATGCATTTGCAAAAGTTAAAAACGAATTTGAAGTCTTCAACGAAAGTAATAAAAAGGTTACTATGATTCTGCCACAGTTATAAAGTTTATGCCGAGTTGCCGTGTGGTTAAGAAGTTGAATATTTTTTCTGATCTATTCCTTATTCCTACCAAATAATGAATATAGCGATAAAAGCTATATTTAATCTACCCGTACCATTGATTAAGTCTCTCTCTCTCTCTCTCTCTCTCTCTCTCTCTCTCTCTCTCTCTCTCTCTCTCTCTCTCTCTCATCTCTCTCTCTCTCTCTCTCTCTCTCTCTCTCTCTCTCTCTCTCTCTCTCTCTCTCTCCTCTCTCTCTCTCTCTCTCTCTCTCTCTTTCTCTCTCTCTCTCTCTCTCTCTCTCTCTCTCTCTCTCTCTCTCTCTCTCTCTCTCTCTCTCTCTCTCTCTCTCTCTCTCTCTCTCTCTCTCTCTCTCTCTCTCTTTCTTTTCTCTCTCTCCACTCCATTTCTGTTTTTCTCTCTTATTTTTACAGTTGGCACTTGAAAAAAGTTCTGAAAAAATTTTGTTAAAAATCTTTATTTTTAGAAAATATCACAAACTAGTACTGAAGAAACAGGAGGTCCCTTATCAGATGTCGATGGCAACTCGATGAATGGATGTAAAACAGCCTTTTCCAAAATTATAAAATCTGAGAAAATAGGTTTAGTTGAAACAGACTTAACCGAATATATTACTACTGCAAAAACTGAAGTAAGTCACTTTTGTTATTTATTGAAACCTGGAAGTTTTAAAAATAAATTAAATTTATTTTTAAAACTGTCGACTTTATGTCTACAAAAATTATAAA
>OY856188.1:27388493-27554595 GCA_963693315.1 Diogma glabrata
TGTATTTGTAAATTCTCTATCACATGCAGAACATTTAATCAAATTTTCACGTGTATGAAATTTATTGATATGTTCTTCAAGTGTTTATTTTGCGGCCTAACTTTTTATCACAAATTCACAAGAAAACTGAAAACAAATAGAAAAAAACTTTAAGATTTTATTAAATGGTTTTCAAATTTGAAAATGACGTACAGATGAGAACAATCCAATGAGCAACAAATAATAATCGAAAGGTTTGAAAAACTATGATAATAATAAAATATATGATAAGATAAAAAGATAACTACTTATTTTTTTCTATAGCAACTATTAAACGTGCTATTATCAACTAAAATTATAGGGAAAAGTTGCACTTTACCATCAAGGGTAGATAAATTAGTACTTTAACAGCAAGGGTAGCTATAGTACAATATGATGCTAGGACGTAAAGTTAGAGATTTCGGACGTATGTGGAGTATGTAAATCGAGGCGCTAGACATTAAGTCCAAAATAGCTTACATTCGTGCATCATATACTATTTTATATTCGCCGCAAGCAAAATATTTTAAAAAAAATGGTTTATTTTAATTTAAAATTATAAATTTTGAAATAAAAAAATGTGGAACAAGTAACATTTGACAAAATATTTGTTGTTTTTTCCAAATTATTGTATAAGTATGACAACAAATGATAACAACTATTTAATTGGATTAGGAAATGGGAAATCGAAAGGTTGCTTTGATAAAAAATTCGATTTTTTATAGATTTTAAACAACTACAAATGTTTTTTTACTTTTTTGGTCGTAACTATGACAACAAAATATATGGTTAAAACGTGACACTTTAAGGCCGCAAATTACAGTAATAAAGCAACACTTTAATATGTAGGCGTGTGGTGATAACTCCAATGCATTATAAATTCAATCATATTCAATAAATAACTTTTAATAAAAACAATCCTGTTCGAAAAGTTTACAAAAGTTACTAACGTTCCCCAGCACAACAACCAGGCTGGGCAACTATTTTCACCACAACAAATTTTCTGTTGGATTTTTTAATTACTATAAAGAATCTGTTTGTCAAATTTCTCCAAATAAAAGATTGTTTGATAATCGTTTACTGCTGAAGATCGCCGCTGCTAATTGCTACGAAATTTAAGGTGCTAACTTCCATTTGAAAGAATTAAATTCCTAAGGATAAATTATATTTGCTGATGATAAAATAAATTAGGTTCTGCTCATCAACTACATCCGGCAGAGCTACTCCATGAACATCGCATCAAATTATCCAACTCAATTTGAACCTGGACAACTATCAACGCATCTCCAAGCTACCAAAGCTGGTGACCTCCGATAACAGGAATTCGCAAAAATAAAACACCCAGGTAACTTTTTTTTGTATTTTTCGACCGGGATTTGTGTTGTTTATCATATTGTGTACAAGCGTTTTTATTTTTATTGGAATTGACAGTTTTTTTTAAATATATTTTTATATACACAATGCATACGATTATGGAAATTTTAATTGTAATTATTACCTTGTTTGTCGGGGTATGCGCCTTTGTCTTTGCACAACGACATGCATTGGAAGTGTTTGTCGCCTCAGCACTCTTCTACCTAGTTGCCGTCACAACTAGGCTTTCCCGCCGTTCATTTACGTTCCCAGCAGTTTTAGCAGGTCTACCAGAACCTGAGGAAACTGCTGCAACTTCCGAACCCAAAACCTTTACGATTACTGAAGACCAGCTTGAGGCACTGGTCGCCAAGCGGATTGATGCCGCTTTGGCACGATTGAACCATGGAGGTCCTACTTCAAATCCTCCACCTCCTTCAACTTCCGCTCCGTCTTCCCTACCATCTCCAGCTACTTTTTCGGCAACTATGCCACAAAGTGACCAAGTAGCTATCGAAATTTCTCCTTTCTGGTCTGAAACACCAGACCTTTGGTTCATTATCCTAGAAGGTCAGTTCTTGTTGGGAAACATCAAGTACCAACACACTAAGTATGGTCATCTACTTAGTATGATCACGCCCACACTGGCAAAATTAGTCAGTGATACCTTGGTAAAGCCTGACCAAGATTTTCCTTATGATAGGCTCAAAGAGGCTCTTCTAGCCCGCCTATCCAGCAGCACTTCAAACCGCATAAAAAAGGTTTTATGTGGTATGGACCTTGGGGATCGAAAGTCCTCACAGCTCTTACAATTCCGAAACACTTTCTCAGACGAAGCTCTAAAAGTCCTTTGGGAGGAAAAACTTCCACCCACAGTTCGCGCTACTATCTCGGTTCTTAAAACCAGTTTGCAAGAAACTGCTGAGATAGCAGACAACGTTCTCGCATCCCTAAGGGGATCTCAGCTCCATGCGGTATCTAACCCTGCCGCTTCTTCTCTTCCTTCTTCTTCTTCCTCAAGTGAAATCATGTCACTTGAGGAAAAATTCAAAAAATTGGAAGCACAAAGCGTACAACTTCACAGCGCCATTCAAAGGCAAAATTTTCCCAACCTCTTCACCAATATCGGAGTAGATCTAAGGATCGAAACGATAATCGCCACCAATATTTGAATAGCTCTCCAACACGACCACGGTCCAAGTCACAAATTCAAATGTATGATGGTATCTGCTACTACCATCAAACTTTCCAGGGAGATGCAAACAAATGCGATCCAGAGTGCAAACATTTCTCCATGCACTCCGATTCCTCTGCTTCTATTTCTCCTTCAGAAAAACGCATAGACTCTTTACATTGACGGCGTGTGATGACAGTCACTCCCAACTCCGTCTTCTGGTCCTCGACATTTTTTCGCGTAAGAACTTCTTCATTGATACAGGTGCCGAAGTATCGGTTATTCCCGCCACTGTGGAGGAAAAACTACACAGAAAATCAGACTTCTTCCTTTACGCCGCTAACGCAACTAAGGTTAGCACGTATGGTACACGAACTCTTAATCTAAACATTGGTCTCAGACGAGCGTTCTGTCAGACCTTTGTTGTCGCCGATGTTACCATACCGATTCTCGGAGCTGATTTTCTAAATAAATATGGCCTTTTAGTGGACATCAAAAATCGACGTCTTGTCGATCCACTAACCTCCTTATTCACTTTGGCTAAAATCTCCACTTCTCCAGCACCTTCTCTTACGCTGATCAACGATTCTGTTAATATCGAAATTATCAATATTCTCAAAAATTTCAAGGACTTAACGTCCAAAAATGATCTTGCCAAACCTGTGAAACATAACGTAACTCACGTTATTGAGACACATGGTCCTCCCATTTCATATAGGTATCGTCGACTTGCTCCTGACAAACTGGCCATCGCAAAGACAGAATTTGACATTATGTTATCCCAAGGAATTTGTCGACCTTCTAACAGTCCTTGGGCTTCTCCTCTCCATCTCGTTAAAAAGAAGAACGGCGAGTGGAGACCTTGCGATGACTATCGTGCTCTGAATAATGTCTCTACTCCTGATAAATATCCTATTCCACACATTCAGGATTTTTCGCATCAACTTCATGGATGCAAAATTTTCTCCACTATCGATCTCGTCCGCGAATATCAACAAATTCCTATCGATGAGCGCGATATTGCAAAAACTGCAATTTCAACTCCGTTCGGACTCTTCGAATTCGTTCGAATGACTTTTGGATTGCGAAACGCAGCGCAATCTTTCCAGCGGTTTATGCACTCCCTTCTCCGAGACCTTTGAAATTTGTTTTCATCTACATAGATGACCTCCTTATTGCTTCTGAAACCTTTGAGGAACACCTCCAACATCTCAGGACAGTTTAAATGCAACTTTGCTAAAACCAACGTTGACTTTCTTGGACATTCCATTGATTCAACAGGAATCAAACCAACTGCTGAACGTGTCGATGCTATTACGCGTTATTAACGTCCCGAAACAGTAATGCAACTCCGTCGTTTCCTTGGAATGATAAATTTCTACCGCCGATTCATTCCTCACGCTGGTGGCAATCAAGCCATTCTAAACGATTTCCTTAAAGGTTCCAAAAAGAATGACACGTGTCATTCAATGGTCCGAAGACGCCATCCAAGCCTTCGACTTATGCAAGCAGCCAGTTAGTGAGGCAACAACTCTTTCTCACCCCTCACACTCTGCTCAACTAGCCGTTATGGTCGACGCTTCCGACAAGGCACTTGGCGCCGTTGTTCAACAAAAAATTGACGATTGTTGGACACCTCTTAGTTTCTTCTCTGTGCGACTCAATGAAACGCAACAGAAATACAGCGCTTATGATCGTGAACTCCTTGCAGCTTACTCTGCAATTAAACATTTTCGGTATCTCCTTGAAGGTAGAATCTTCATTCTCTTTACCGATCATAAGCCAGTCGTCTACGCTTTGTCGCAGAACCCTGCCAAAGCTAGATTTCATCAGTCAATTCACGACTGATATTCGCCACATTTCTGGAATCGATAATGTAGTCACCGACACACTTTCTCGTGTCGAGCAAATATCAATTCCAGAAAACATTAACTACGACGAACTTGCTGACGCTCAGTTCAACGATAACGAACTACAGGAATTAGTGAACACTAGTCCCACACTTCAATTCCGATCCTTTTCAGTATCGTTTGGCAATTCTAGTGCCAAAACTATTTTATGTGATATCTCTACTGGTAATCCACGCCCCTTTATTCCAAAGCAATTTCGTCAATCTGTTTTCGATAGTCTCCACAATTTATCTCACCCAGGAGTCCACAGTTCTGCCAAACTACTTGCTGAAAGTCATTTGGCCATCAATTAAAAAAGATGCACGACAAATGGTACAGAACTGCCTGGCTTGCCAAAAGGCAAAAGTTTCTCGCCACACTCAATCTCTATTAGGTAATTATCCTCAAACTTCTCAGAGATTTTCCGAGATTCATATGGACATTATTGGTCCGCTTCCTACCTCTGAGGACAAATGCTGTTATGTCACAATTATTGACAGATATACTCGCTGGCCTGAAGCCATTCCTATCTCAGATATCACAGCTGAAACAGTAGCATCAGCTCTCTACTCAAATTGGATTTCGCGCTTCGGAGTACCTTCAGTAATTGTCTCTGATCAGGGCTCTCAATTTGAATCCAATCTCTTCAACGAGTTGTCAAAACTTGTCGGTTTTGAACGTAAACGCACTACAAGTTACAATCCGAAATGTAACGGACTAATCGAACGTTGGCACCGAACTCTAAAATCTGCGATAATGGCCTACGACAGAACGGACTGGACAAGTATTTTACCGTCAATACTACTTGGTTTACGAACCACTTTCCGTGAAGATTTCCAATCTTCTTCGGCTGAGCTCGTTTACGGTACTAATATACGTCTTCCTGGAGAATTTTTTAGCCCAAATTCTAACTCCACTCCTCAATCTGATTTCGTTTCACAATTGAAACAACATTTTGATCACCTTCGTCCTGTCATTGCATCAAGACACACTTCTCCTAAAGTTTTTATCTCCAAAAAATCTCCAGTCTTGTTCGCATGTTTTCTTACGTACGGACTTAGTACGTAAAGCATTACAACCGCCATACGAAGGTTCTTTCAAAGTCATCAGTCGCGATGATAAAAATTTCGTTATTGACCGTAAAGGTCAACACATTCGAGTTTCAATCGACAGATTAAAACCTTGCTTTAGTGAACAATCTGAAGATGATGTAACTCAAAACTCACCTACTTTGAGAACTGATCTCAGTCGCGCAGACGAAACTTCATCTTCTACAGATAATGTCCATTCTACTCCTTCGGACACATTCCAGTCTTCTCCTTCTACCTCCGCAGAAACGAAAAAACGCGACACTAAAACAGTTGTATCAACTAAAAGGGTTAGATTTGACCCCATTCCTCAACAACAGATATTCCATCCTGCATCTACAATTACACGAGCAGGCAGAACCACTCGTACCCCTACTCGCTTCCTTCTTACAGTAACACAATAATTTCAATATCGTCTCATCTTCGATGATACTAGAGGGGGAGTGTTGTGGTGATAACTCTAATGCATTATAAATTCAATCATATTCAATAACTAACTTTTAAAAAAAACAATCCTGTTCGAAAAGATTACAAAAGTTACTAACGTTACCCAGCACAACAACCAGGCTGGGCAACTATTTTCACCACAACAAATTTTCTGTTGGTTTTTTTAATTACTATAAAGAATCTGTTTGTCAAATTTCTCCAAATAAAAGAGTGTTTGATAATCGTATACTGCTGAAGACCGCCGCTGCTTATTGCTACGAAATTTAAGGTGCTAACTTCCATTTGAAAGAATTAAATTCCTAAGGATAAATTATATTTGCTGATGATAAAATAAATTAGGTTCTGCTCATCAACTACATCCGGCAGAACTACTCCATGAACATCGCATCAAATCAACTCAATTTGAACCTGGACAACTATCAACGCATCTCCATGCTACCAAAGCTACCAAAAGCGAATAAAAAAATATTTTCTTATATCAAAATACTGCTGTTGATATTCTTCAAATTTTTTCAAAAAACAAAAAAAAATGATTTGTTTGTTTATTTATTAAATTCAAAAAGTTATCAAAGCCACCTATACTTATGTTTTCGTGGAACTGTTTTTTCCTTACACTTTTAAATTAAATTCATCATCGATTTTTCTTGATTTTTTCGTCTTCTTTAATAATTGCGAAAGACGAAAAATGTTGTATTCCACATGATGATAAATTTCATTATCTTCTCGATTCTTATTAGCATCTCTGCTGACGCCTGGACGCTAAACCCCTTATTAATGATGAAGTGCAATTTTATCATCTTGTACAATAACTAACTATTTTCAATATTTTACTAGTCCGCGCTCATGTTCCAAATGAAATATTAAATAAAACTGAACGTAAAAAACGGACGTCTTGCGAAGCGACACAAAACTTAATTTTTATTTAGTAATCTCACTAGTAGTAACTGGACGAACGACAGCGAGGACTGCTATTACACAATTTTGGAAAAAGCCATACGCATTAGTTTTTGTAACAAATGCCGAAAAATTTGTCATTCTCGAAAACAAACTAAATACTAACACCTTAAAGCATTAAAATACAGTTTTTTTAATCAAAGCAACCTAGTTTTTGGTATGAAATTTGGTGGTTGTCATGGTCAAAAGTTTCATAAATTTATCAAATTTAAAATTGAATAAAATTACAGAACCTCCATTTTAAAAGCATTATTGCTTGATAAACTTAGTGATAAACTTAGTCGATTTTCGAGGTTAAATAAAAATAATGTAAAATTTTGGAATGCTACAAAAAAACTAAGAATTTTTGTTTCTTTGTTCTCTGTTTGTATATACTTAGCACGAATACTTTTTTTTAACCAATATATGATTACCAATATCCTTGTGGTGTCATATCCGAATATAATACCACAAAATAAGTTACTTGGAGAGAATAAAAAAGTTGTGTGAACATGATTTTTACGTAATAAATGCACACCTTATGAATATCACTGTGGGAATTACTAAAAACATTTTCTTTCAAAAACCGGTTTCAATTGGGAAAAAAACGGTTTTTTCAAATGCTCATTTTTGACCGGTTTTACTGAAACCGGTTTTGTAAGCCCTACTTGCATAGCGCAGATACATCAAGCTCGGTTAAGAGAGATAAACACTTACTCTACCGCAAAACATTAGTCCAATCGAGATCATTAAAAAAGGAGTCAATAATCCTCAAAAAAAGGGGAAACTTATAATATTCATAATGAAATTTTTTATTTTAATAAATCTTAATCTTGTTGAGAAAGTTTAAGAAAGTTTTCCACTTCATTTTAACATTTATTTTATCTACTACCACGCACAAAACGTTAAGAAAATTCTTACCTGTAATCTTTCTTTTAAATGAAGGTTCGAAGATGATTGTGTTAAATATTTTCTACCACATTCAGAATTGTTTATATGTAGTCTAAGTTCACCTTTGGTTGCTAACTTCGTATCACAAAATTTACAAGAAAACTGAAAATAAACAGAAGATAACGTTAAAATTTTTTTAAATGGTTTTTAAAATTTGCTAGTGCCAGTGATGAGAACATTCCAATGAGCATATTGCTATGAAATCCCGAATGGGTTGGACATAAGATTAACACCCTTTAGCTGGAAAATGTGTCGTTAGAAAAAAATAAATCAGAGAAAATCAAGGAGCCCTCCGAGTTCAAATCCAACTACTTAACCACAAGGCAACACGGCTTAATATTTTTAACTGTGTAAGTCTCTTTGAAGAATTCAAATTCGTTATTAATTTTTACTAATTCATATAACATTTAATTTTTTTTTTTTCAAACGAACCATTACATCGTGAACCTGTAATTTTCATCGTGTATGAATTTACATTTGAGCTATCAAATTTGTTTTCCATGTACATTCTTTTGGAAAGAGTGAACTTTGAAACAACTTTTCGCGTGTTGTTGTTGCTGTAGCGACGTTGGAAAAGTGCTACTCGATCGATTCCGTTTCTAAATTTAAAAGCTCTGCTATTACCCTTGGGCGGTACCACAGATCCTTCTTCGTCAGGTCCGTCGCATTCTCATGACATGTAAATATGTGGTCAATAGCTGCGTTTTTTTCATTTGGGTCAGGGTCAAGGTCTAGATCAACTCTATTTTTTACATGTAAAAACAACAACAACTTAACCCAGATATTTATCTGGGTCTAGATCAATGATCTAAAATATTTTGGTTACATAAAATTGCAAGAGATGGCGAAACGTAGGTTTTGATTTTATAAGGTTGGTATGGTCATTTTAAAACTTATAAATGTCAAAGAAAATTTATTCAAAATAAAAAAACTGTCAAAGATACTTTGTTAAATTTGTTTAAAATCAATTTTAATATGATTTGTTTTCAACATGATTTCAATAAATTTGCTTAAATTTAATTTTAAAGCAATACCTACGATATAAAATCCATATTTTTTAAAGAATAGATGTTTAAAATTTTTTATTAATTATCAATTATTTTATTTCACGCCATTTACAATAATCAATGAACATTGCCATATGTAAAAAATGGATTAGTGTTTCTGATTAAATTTTCTTATATGAAGTTTTATTTTTCAAGAGACGTTAAATATTTTTGAATTTTTTTTATATTGAATTTTAATTTCAAAAGGGCGCTAAAAGTTCACAATTTTTTTTCTTCTCAGCTCAGTGTTGCCAACAATTTAAAGTATATTTTTTTTCTTTGCGTGACCCAGATCGTTTTTTCAAACCTTGACCCTGACCCAAATGAAAAAAACGAAGCTAATATTATGTGGAGTTCCTTTACATGTGGACACTTGTCAATAATTTGGGGATCGATTCGGTTCATGTAGTGATTTGATATTCGTGACCAACCGCATATTAGTTGAGCTAGAATACATCTAGTGCTACGATACAATTGGTTTTCTTCAGCAGCGACTTTTGATGGCTTTTCATTTAGAACTCGATTATGAACATAGTTGTTTACTGTTTTTTCTACCGCCTTATTGTGAAGCCTTGCTAAACCACTTCTGTATGTAAGCTCATCGATACTTCTAGTTTTTGTATCTTCCCTAACATCGGTTTGAAAGAGCTAAGCAGTTTTTCTTATGGTTCTAGGTGGTGACACCATCATTGTGTTCACGGACCGGCAAAATATTACATTTTTCATGTAGGTGGTCTCTATGAGCCATAAGGTGGCATCCAGTGGCGGTTCTCAAAGCTGCATTTTGTGAAGTTTGCATTTTCTTCCAGTGCGTATTAGAAACTAATGGTGTCCATATTGGTGCTGCATAGTTTAGGATGGGTGTACCTATGGTCCTTTCCCAATGAGCGTCCAGCTAGCGCTTTCAGTGCATTATTTATGCTTTTCAGCCTCGTGTTTACCTGTTGTGCGTGTGCATTGAACCTTAGCAGTGGATCGAATGTCACTCCCAGCAATGTCGGATTTTTAACTGTATGAAGGAGCACGTTGTCAATGCGGATGTTTCGTTTTGTGTTCACTTCCTTCGTCCAAGTGGTGAAAAGTGTGGTAGTGGATTTTTCTGACGATAGTGTCAGCTTTCTGCTTCTAAACCATTCATTGAGGGAGTTGAGATATGTGTTCAACATTTCGGTGAGTTGTTTCAGATTGCTTCCTGTGGCAAAGACTGTACAGCCATCAGTATACGATATGAAGGTTATACCTTCTGGTGGAGTAGGTAAACTGCTTAGGTAGAGGTTGAAGAGTGATGGAGAGAGAACTCCACCTTGTGGTACCCCTTTTCTGAGTGTTCTCGTTTTTGATTTCGTGTTTCTGAAATCCACGTATGTTTGGTGACCTCTCAAGTAGTTACACAACCATCGCTTTATTATGCCAGGCAAGTTGGTATTCAGGATGTCATTTAGCAGTGCAGCGTGCGACACTGTGTTAAACGCTTTTGATAGATCCAATGCGACTAGGATTGTTCTAGCACATGGTTGTTTCTGGTTCAGACCATCACTGATTTAATCATGAATTTTGTGAAGAGCGGTGGTTGTGCTGTGTCCTTTCCGAAAGCCATGCTGATGAGCTAGGTAGCAAGTGTTCGATATCATGGATAGCAGAAGTGTTTCAATTAATTTACCGACGGATGAGAGGATGGAGATTGGCCTGTATGACTATCCTTCTTCTTCAGGTTTACCGGCTTTTAGAATAGGGCTTATTTTAACCGTCTTCCAAACATTCGGTATCTGAAGCGTATTTAATGATGCATTTAGTGCAGTAGTGAGATAGTTCACTCCCTTCGGTCCAATGTGTTTAAGCATGATAGCTGATATGCCGCCGGGTCCAATTGCTTTTGATGGTTTGATTTTTCTTATTGCTGTCTCAACTTCAGCATTTGTAAAATTGATATTCTCAGTACTATCATCTTTAAGTTTTTGGAAGTGTCTGAGGACTGATCTAGACTCATTCTCATGTTTACTTAGTTTTTCAGTAAACTGTGTATTAAATTTCGAGGCACATTCTAAAGTTTTCTACAGGAATATCGTTGAAGGAGATCATGCAGTTATGTTCTGGTCTTCGAGGATTGGTTAACCCTTTTATAATTTTCCATAGACTTGTACTTGGACCATAGTTCGACTTACTCACTAGTTCTCTCCATTTCCTCTTGTGGTCTATAACTAATTTATTTATTTGCTGGTTCAGGTCTCGGATTTTAGGATCGGCTGGATCTGTTTTCCGGATGTCATCTCTAACAACGACCATTGCAAATGCTTCTTGTGGGAAATTAGGTTTAATAAATTGTATTTTTCCAGCCGAGATGTAACGCGCTTTGGCTTTATTAACACTATCTCTGAATTTTTTCTCCCCAGATAGGGCGTCAAGTGGTAAAATTAGTTTACTGAATTCATTTTCAGTAAAATTTACCCAGTCAGCTTTGTTAAAATTGATGGAGCATCTTAATGTGATTATGATCGGCACATGATCTGATCCCAGTGCAGTTTCAGTACTCCACTCTGCTATCGGCATGAGTGACATGCTAGCAAGGGAGACATCTGGAGATGAAAAGCTGCTGCTTGTTACTCTAGTCGGTTGTGGTTCATTGAGAACTCCAAAGTTCGAGAGTGCCATAGAATGTGGTGTGCGTTCACATCTCCGAGAATAAGACAATCGTTAATACTAAGTATATGTTCAATGTTAGGTTCATAACTGTATCACAGCTGCTCACTGGTGGTATGTAAATGTTGACTAGTGTTATCTCCATGTTACCAGACTTTATTATGACACCCGTTTGTGCGAGATGTCATCATTTGATGCTGGTAGGGTGGTTGTACGCACTCAAAAAAAGCTTGGTAAATTTTACAAATTTTTTATAAATATACAGCTCACAAATTTTTTTGTAAGTTTACCAAAAATATTGTAGATTACAAAAAAAATTATTTGAAAAAACCAAAAATTTATTTGATTTACAAATTATTTTTGGATTTGAAGGAAAAAAAATTGTAGTTTTATCAAAAAAATTTGTGTGTTGTATATTTATAAAAATTTTCTAAAAGTGACTTATTTTTTTGAGTGCGATAGATAACGTTTTTATGTATAATAAAGGCAAGGCCACCACCTCTGTCCTTGTCTCTATCCAGTCTTATAATTTTAAAATCACTAAAACTATTACTAATTTTAGACTTATTATTTAATTTGGTCTCTTGGAGAACCGTGACTAGAAGGTTATTATTGCACATACAGTTTATTATATCCTCTATCTTATTTGTTAGACCGTTGCAGTTAAGTTGCATTATTTTCACATCATTTGAAGTATCTGGATGTGTGTTTATACACCGTGTGTTTGACACCGTAGGATGTGTGGTTCTGTTGACTAGCTACTAGGCAGCATGGTGCTGTGAAAGTTCGACTCCATTGCTTGTGTATATATAGACCAGATCACTTTTAAGGTGACACCATTCTTTACAATCATTGCATTGGATGGATGCTGTGTTTGCCCTAAGAATTTGTTTACATACAGCACAATGCCATATTTTTGCAGTTGGTCCAGGATTTGTTTCGATGCCAGCCATTATGAGAAGAATCTGAAGCAGCGAGACTAGTGACAGAGGCTTTCTTATTATAAAAACGGAATGACGGAGATTGCACTTTTCGTCGAGATTGTTGTGATGGTCGTTGGTCGAAAATTCTTTCGAGTACTTCTGGGGCCATCTTGCGAAGCTTTTCGCGTGTATGGATCTTCACATGACGCTTGAATTCACTTTTTCTTCAAACTCCTTGGCTGATTGGCATGAAAACTATATGTAAACTTAAAAAAATTAAAGATCACGTTTGAAAGACGTTGTAATCGATTTAAACTTACCATCATTCTTTCCGGGTGATGAGTTCGTTTGTGCAATTGCAAACGACTGTTTCGCACAAATTTTTTACTGCATTCTGAACATTCATATGGTTTCTCATCTGAATGGGTTTTCATATGACGGTTAAAATCACAGTTGAACTTAAACTTCCTATTACACATTTTACATTCGTAACGTTCGTCTAACATCTTTAAAAAAATGAAAAATAATGTTAGTAATATGTATTGCTCTTAAATCTAGTTTAACGTTTTAATTAATTATTAATTCATATAAAGGGTTTTTCAATAGGAACATAACAATTTTGTATTTTACTACGAACGCAATTTTAAATTTTTTTATGATCTGTCAATGTCAAAACAATAGTGAAAGTTTATATTTTTACCATGGTAAACTTCACGAACGAGCAACGTTTGGAAATTATTAAAAAATACTACCAAAATTCTCAGTCGGTGGTCACAACTTTAAGAGCGCTTACTCCAATTTTCGGTCGTAATAATCGTCCCACCAGACAGGCTGTGCGTGCTATAGTGGATAAATTCGAGTCAAACTATACACTATTGAATGTTCCTGTACCAGTGAGACAACGTACCGGTCGTAGTACCGAAAATATCGCAGCCGTAAGAGCTTCAGTTCAAAATGGTTCTACAACTGTCGGAGGGGGTGTCGGGTGTTATTAAACCACACATATTACAATACACATTCTCGTAATTAAGATTAGGAACAGACAGTGAGATCTCAAATTGGTTGGACATAAGATTAACACCCTTTAGCTGGAAAACGTGTCGTTAGAAAAGAATAAATCAGAAAAAGTCAAGGAGCCCTCCTAGTTCAAATCCAACTACTTAACCACAATGCAACTCAGCTTAAACTTTTTAACTGTCTAAGTCTCTTTGAAGAATTCAAATTCGTTATTAATTTTTACTAATTCATACAACAATCGTGAACCTGTAATTTTCATCGTGTATGAATTTACATTTGAGCTATCAAATTTGTTTTCCATGTACATTCTTTTGTACAGAGTGAACATTGAAACAACTTTTTGCGTGTATGGATCTTTACATGACGCTTGAATTGACTTTTCCTTCAAACTCCTTGGCATGAAAAATATATGTAAACTTAAAAAAATTAAACATTATGTTTCGTGCATTTAAAAATCAATTTTGTTTGAAAGACGTTATAATCGATTTAAACTTACCAACATTTTTTCCGGGTCGTGAGTTCGTTTGTGCATTTGCAAAGTACTTTTTCGCACAAATGTTTTACAGCAATCTGAACATTCATATCGTTTCTCATCCGAATGGGTGACGGTTATCATATGACGGATAAAATCACAGTTGAACTTAAACTTCTTGTTACAAATGTTACATTTGTAACGTTCGTCTAACATCTTTAAAAAAATAAAAATTATTGTTAGTAATATGTATTGCTCTTAAATCTAGTTTAACGTTTTAATTAATTATTAATTCATATAAAGGGTTTTTCAATAGGAACATAACAATTTTGTATTTTACTACGAACGCACTCTTAAATTTTTTTTATGATCTGTCAATGTCAAAACATTAGTCAAAGTCTATATTTTTATCATGGTGAACTTCACGAACGAGCAACGTTTGGAAATTATTAAAAAATACTACCAAAATTGTCAGTCGGTGGTCGCAAATTTAAGAGCGTTTACTCTAGTTTTCGGTCGTAATAAGCATCCCACCAGACAGGCTGTGCGTGCTATAGTGGATAAATTCAAGTCAACATATTCACTATTGAATATTCCTGTGCCAGTGAGACAACGCACCGGTCGGAGTACCGAAAATATCGCAGCCGTAGGAGCTTCAGTTCAAATCAGTCGATTCGACGCCGTTTACAGGAATTGGGAATATCTCAAACTACATTGTGGAGAATTTTACGTAAAGATCTTGGCCTAATTATCTGGATCAAATTAACTCAAGAACTGAAGGCTACGGTTCGATATATGGTATCCGTCCCCTGGGGGTGGGGGTGGGTTCGTTGAAAAGCTTAGGGGGTGGGGGTTATATATATATAGGTATCTTAGGCCGGAGGGGTGGGGTTTAGGTTCTTTGAAATGAAATATTTTATATAATAAATATAATATTTTATGATATATTATGTTATTTTTCACTCGCTTTTGCGACCCTGCAGACCTTCGATCAATAACATCCACCCCCCCCCCCCCCCGTCTTCCCCCGCGCCCATCCCTTCATCCACCTAATGTAACCTAACCTAACCTATTTATAACAACCTCATTAACAAGCAATTAAATACACATTTTCTTTTCAACATTCTTTATTTATAAAATCATTTCTTCATTTGGTGTCAATTCTTTAAATGGATACACTTTGCGGACCGCTTCAATGAGTGCTTTACAAAAGTCAAATTGTTAAAATTTTGAAATTCTTTTTAGATTTTAGAACAATTCTGGTAATTTTCTATGTTAAGTCTATGGAGAACCTAGCCCCCCCATAACTCCTAAACTCCACCCCTCCGGCCTAAGGCACCTACATATATATAACCCCCACCACCTAAGCTTTAAAATGAACCGACCCCCACCCACAGAGGGCGGATACCATATAACGAACTTGTGCTGAACTGAAGCTTCTTGATCATTTGAAGCGGCGAAAATTCTCCGATTGGGCTCAGCAAAAGTTTGAAGAAAATAATGAATTTCATCGAAAAATCATCTTCAGCCATGAAGCTCATTTCTGGCTAAATGGCTTTGTTAACAAGCAAAATATGCGTTTTTGGTCAGCAACAAACCCACATGTGCTTCAAGAAAATACACTTCATCCACAAAAAGTGACCGTGTGGTGTAGATTTCATGTTTTCATGATCGCCATATTACAGTGAATGGAAATCGCTATCACGGCATGTTGGAAGACTATTTTATGCCAGAATTGGATGGACTTGACATCAGTGGTATGTGGTTCTAACAAGATGGTGACACATGCCACACAGCTAATCAAACAATTGATCTATTGAAGAGGAAGTTTGGTAATCGGATAATCTCGAGAAATGGGCTGGTCGAATGGCCACCTCGTTCATGCGATTTAACGCCGTTGGATTTCTATAATGGTATAAAAATATGAAGATTTAATTTATTTAACAATATAATTTATTTAATTTTTAAATTCTTTACACAATCTTCTTTACACAATAATAATTGTAGCACCATTCGTTGTACTACCTTTCAGTTTAATATCTTCTGCCTGACTGCCGTGTGCTTGGTTATTTATATTGTTAGTTATACCTATGTAATACCATTACAACAATAAATCTACAGGGTGGTACTATACAACAATAAATCTACAGGGTGGTACTACACCTTCCCTTTATAGAATAAAAAAAATATAATAATAATAATTTTTTTTAAATTCCTATTAAACTTATTATTATTATGTTTTTTTTTAAATTCATATTAAAGTTATTATTATTATTATTTCTTGAAAATTCCTATTAAAATTTTTAAATGAGTGGACGGATTTGTCTACATTTGAGAATGACACAGGCCTTATTGCCATATCCTAATTGACAAATCCGTACAGTCATTTGTTATTAATATATTTTAATTTATCCATTCATTTTACTTTATACATTACTATAGGATAATTAACTAAAATTTTTTTTTAAGTATTTACATTAATTATACATTATATTTCAATTTTATTATTTCTTTTGTTTTATTTATTTAATTTTTAAGGATTTAAATTAATTATACATTATATTTCAGTTTTTATTATTTCTTTTGTTTTATTTTTTTTCTATGCATACTTAATTACATGAATATTTTATTAAAAATAAATTTTTCTTTGTTTAAAGATAGAAATAACTTATTAGTTTTTGTACCTAGTAATTCTATTTTTATGGACAATTTTTTCATTTTTCTCGTTATCAATTATTTTTACATTGGTTTTTTGAATTTCTATTATTCTGAATGGTCCAATGTACATTGGGTCTAGTTTATTTCTATTTTCTTTTTTTATTAGGACTAAATCATTAATTTCATAATTTTGTTTTTATTTTTCTATCGTAGTACTCTTTGTTTTTTACTTTAGATAGATTTAGGAATTGTTGGGCTAATTTGTGTGAAGTTTGTAACTGAAATTTAATTTCCTTGGCATAGCTATCAAAATTGTAAATAGGATCTTTTATTATCTAATAAGAAATCTGGGATGTTAGGTTTTTTCGCAAAAACAAGTTCGAAAGGTGAGAACTTTAGTTGGAAAGTTGTGCTTGGTGTGATATTGTAACAATAGGAAAAATATTTAAGATATTCATCCCAATTATCCTGGTTTTCATTAATATAAGATCTAAGATATTCGTTTAAAATTCTATGGTTTCGTTCTATAGATCCTAAAGTTTCATGGTGATAAGCTGTTGACGCCATTTGCTTAATGTTTAGTAATTTAAATAACTCAAAATTGATCTGATTTATATATTCTGTCCCGCGATCTGATAAAATTTGTCTCATAGGGCCATATACCAGAATTCCATAGTCAACTATTGCCTTAGCAACTGTATTAGCTTCTTTATTTGGTATTGGGACAACAATAAGAAATTTTGTTAGATTACAGATCATGGTTACACCGTAAAGGTTTCCATTGATGGTTTTTTTAAAGGGACCAATTGTATCTATTACTATAACGTCAAAAAACTTCTGGGGTGTATTTGTTATTTCTAATGGCTCAACATTTCTTACTTTAGCCTTATTTTTCTGGCATTTATCACAATTTCGTACATACCTGGCTACGTCTTTATTCATCTTTTTCCAATAAAAGTTTGCTCTTAGTTTTGCATACAATCTTTTTTGACCTGAATGCCCTCCAAAAATGGGATCATTGTGATTTTGATTTAGTAAATTTAGTTTTTCTTCCTCAGAAGAAATATATATAGGTTTCTTAACTATTGCTATTTGTAGTTTTTGTAAAATCTTGTTACTAATTATTTTGAAATTATGAATACTGAACAATTTGAATATATTGTCGTCTGTATATATTTGTATTATTTGTAATTTAAAATTGTCCGCTATTTTTTCAAGCTCCTTTAGAAACAATACTAATATTGATTCATTATAAACAATTTTATTCCTAGATGCTAACTCTTGTGTCAGTACATCATTAATATCTGATGCATCAATTTTGAATATCAATTTTCGTTTGCTATATACTTTTAGATTATTTTCGTTTGTATTAAATACTAGTATAGGTAATTTAATGTCATTGTTACTTTCATATGCTTTTAGCTTAATATCACATGATTTGCTCTGTGTCGTTGTATTTGTTTTATTGTCATGATTGTTTAATTTTTTAGTCATTGATCTGGTAATTACGTTTATTTGTGCATTTTTATCGTGCATTTTTTTTAAGTTCTCAATTGTAATCCTGGATAGCGCGTCCACTACGACGTTTGATTTTCCTTTTATGTATTCCACCGTAAAGTTGTATTCCTCCAAATCCAATCTCATTCTAGTTAGTTTAGATGATGGATCTTTTAAAGAGAACAGATAAATTAAAGGTTTATGGTCACTTTTTATTTTAAAGTGTGTGCCAAAGATATATGGTCGGTAATGTTGAATTGCAAAATGAATTGCTGCTAATTCCTTCTCTATTGTTGATTTATTTATTTCGCCCTTTGTAAAACTTTTTGAGGCATAAGAGATAGGTAAGTCTTTTCCGTTATATTCTTGACTTAAGGTTGCATTAGCAGCGTATTTTGAGGCGTCCACTGTTATAATAAATGGCATTGAAAAGTCTGGATACTGCAATAAAGGTGGATTCATTAATATATTTTTTAATTGTTCGAAAGAGTTTTGGCATTCTTGTGTCCAATTAAATACACTTTTCAATCTTGTTAACTGATTAAGTGGCTTTGCTATAGCGGCAAAATTTGGTATGAATTTTCGGTAATAATTCATAAAGGCTACAAATCTTTTTGTCGAGTCTTTATCGTTAGGTTTAGGATAATTTTTAATACATTCTAATTTTGAATCATCCGGAAAAATGCCTTTATCTGTACATTTATGACCAAGGTAAGTCACTTCTGATTTGAAAAATTCACATTTTTCGGGATTTAGTTTTAAATTATGTTTACTACATGCTTCAAAAACTGCTTTTGAATTTTTTAAGTGATGTTCTTCTGAACATCCAATAACTATTATATCATCTATATATAAAAAACATTGTAAAGGGGATGATCCGGAAAAAGCCAAATTCATCATTCTTGAGAATGAATTAGGTGATATATTTAAACCAAAGGGTAGAACTTTCCATCTGAATGAGCCCTTTTCAGTACTGAATGATGTAACATCTCTGGATTTCTCATGTAGAGGTACTTGATGAAATCCTGAATATAAATCGAGGATTGAAAAAAATTTGGCTCTACCTATATTATCCAATATATCTTCTATACGTGGCAGCGGATATTTATCTGCTATTAGCTTTTTGTTCACCATACGCTAATCTACACATAATCGCCATTTTTTATCGGAGCCTTTTTTTGGAACAAGTATGATTGGGCTATTATAGTTTGATTGGCTTGGTTCGATTAAATCATTGTCTATCAAGATATCTACCTGTCTATTTATTTCGTCCTTTTGGGAGTAAGGCAGTCTGTAATTTTTTATATATACGGGTTGTGAATCGTTAATTCTTAGTTTTTGTTCATAGAAATTATTCACACTCATCTTGTCTTCCTCCATATGGAAAATTTGTGAATATTGGTTACATAAGCTCAATAACTTTGTTTGGTATTGTGATTTGATATTTTTTGAAAGCTTTTTTAAAAGAAGTTCAGTTCTATGTGAATCGTTTTTGTTTTTTTCAGGATTGTATACTAAATAGTTTGATAACGGTTCGGTTTTTAGTTTGATGTTTTTTGGAATCCGTTTTATATTGTTCGTTGTATTTAAAACACAGATTAAAGGGGTTTTTGATGCTACTATACGCCTTGGTATAAATATAAAAACTCCTGTTGCTATTTCTTGTTCTAGAATAAGAGAATTGTTTTCATTTGGGAGTGTTAATGTTCGGAAAATTTCACATCTAGGTGGCAAAATTATTGAATTGTCATCCGGACCTTCTAAAATTGGAATTGAAATACTCTTGTCGTAAACATTCATTGAGAGATTCATAGTTTCATAATCAATATGACATTTATAATGTTTTATAAAATCTTTGCCCAGTATGCCATCCGATGGTATGTTGAAGTCGTTATCAACTAAATGAAGGATGCAAGGTAATATCACATTTTCGATATTGAAGTTGATAGTAATCGTTCCAAGTGTTTGCATGGAGTTTTTTGTTATACCTGTAATGTTTATAAGATTTTGAGTATTTAATAAATTTTTTAATTTGAAATTAATATCAATTGATGATAATTTTATCAGAGATATATCTGCTTGTGTATCTACGAGAAACGTAGATCCTGCTGGATTAAGTCTTGACTTCAAAATGATGTAATCAGAAAAACTTGAATTTATATTGTATATATTTTTATTTGGTTTAACATATATTTTTGGAAAGTTTTTCAAATGTAGGGAATTCAGATTGGACAAAGAATTTATTCTTGGTCTTGAATTGCGGTTTGATTCTGATTCACCCCCAGTCGTCGCTGAGGGTCGTCTAAGTTTTCCGTAAATCGTACATTTGAGTTACGAGGTACATAATAACTACGACGACCATAGTTATTATTATGATACGTATTGTTGCTAGGGTTGTTATGATAGCGTTTATTATTATAAAAATTACTTTCTTGTCGATTATTGTTGCTAACATTCCTTCTATAATTCTCGAAATTATTTCTATAATTATTATTTCTATTATTATTGAATCCGGTCATATGATTATTTCTTCTATAATTTGAGTTATGATTTGCATAATTTCTGTTGTAAAATTTTGATGTTTTAAAAGTAAAGACTTGCTTTTCTTGTGATTGCGCATCTATTTCAACGATAAATTTTGCCACTACTTCCTTATGGTCTTCAAACTTTGAAGATGATAGAATGGCCTTTGTTAGATCTGTTCGAGCGTTAGCTCTGCAAATTTCGATTGTTTTTCCCGTTGTCATCTCATTTGCTTTAACGGGTGGTATTCCTTCCATTATTAGTGATCGCTTAAAACATTCAGCTAATTCGTTAGCTTTTTCAGCGAAGGTTTGTAAAGAATATTTATCAGTCCGTAATGCTTTTATTTTTCCTTCAATTATTTTTGAATTTTCAGGTTTTATTTTATTTTGTAGGTCCTTTATAATCGATGGAACTGTAGTAGGTTGAGTCGTAATTGCTTCACGTGCTGTACCCTCTAATTTAGATAGTGTAAATGATATAAGGAGTTGGTCGAGGTCCTTAGTGGTCAGTTCATTCAATAAATTTATTGAGTCTGTAAAGGATTGTAGTGCTAGTGGATCACCGCTATAGTTTTTATGGATCTGGGAGCCAGCAAGGCGTAAAAAATCTACTTTAGAAAGAGCCATTGATCGTAATTCCATATGATTTCATTAGTTTGTATACTAAAAAATTATCTATTGTGATTTACCTTTAAAAAAGCTATAGTCCCTAATTACATAATCTAGTATGTTTAATTTTTCGACTGTATATTATTAATTTAACTGTAAGTGTTTCAGTTACATTATTTCATATTATTAAAAAAGAAACACAAAAACCATAAACAAATCTATCTTTTATATGTAATAAAAACTGGTTCAACCAGTTAAAAAAATTCTAAATTTGTTAAATTCAAATATCGACAAAACAAAATGACGTAAAAATATGAAATGAAATGTTTTATTCTTCTCCTTGTACCACTGTACATCGGTTAAATTTAAATCGCGTATTTTAGTTTTAGTTACACAAAAATAAATTAAATTTCAGTTTTTTTTTCATCTTTTCTACATCTCCTACTTTCTAACAACTTCATTTCCCATGTTTCCAACTGCACAAGAATTAAGCTATTTTAATATAAGAACCCAATGGTAAAAATATTTGACAACAAAACCCTGGTAAAAATATTTGACAACTGAAACCATATTAAACCTAGAAAAATTTGGTTAATAATATTTATATTTAAAAATCTATATAAAAAAAATTTGTTTCTTTTTTCTTAAAATAATTTTTTGTTTTTACCAATGTAAACTTGTTTATTCATTTACGAACCAGTGTTGTCCCGTTTTTTTTTTGAATGGCTGCTTCGATTTTATTTCATCTACTTTCCAAATACGCTATTGTAATAGTATATAACTGCTATAACTGCTAACCCCATATAACTGCCATCCAATTTATATACTGTATATACTATAATCAACTTAAATAGTATATGGTCCAAATACATGTGCAGAAAGTCTGCACGCAGTGCTGCATGCATATCTGCATCTAAAATAGATGGGCAGAATTTTTATATATTTGACGTGCAGCATTTTCGAAAAAATGACAGTTCGTGTTCTTACGTATTATGAAGTAGTTATTAGTGAAAGTTGTCCCAATTTAAAGAAAACTATCTTTTTAATTAAAAGATAGAAGAAAATAATTGAATCGTTGCCTGTAAAAACTTTTATGTCTAAATTAAAATTTAAGTTCAAATTACATATACCACTGTTTCCGATAATCCTTTCCAAAAATTTATTTATTTACAATAAATATACGAAAAGATATAAATAAATAAAATAAATAAATAATATTAGTTTTAATTATTTTATAATTTGGATTATTTAGAATATTTGAATATCTTTATAAACAAATAATCATTACAAAAATAATTTCATTTTCAAAAAAATATCATTCATTTTTATTTGAGTTATAGAAAAAATAATTCATTTTCAAACAAAATGTCAAAATCATCCATTTTTATCTGAGTTTTCAAGTAGTTTTTGTTTTTTTTATTGTGGTAGCACTGCCTCTGTGCAGCGAAATTAGAATTAGAGATATCTTGCAGAATTTTTCTGCATGCAGAATTTACATGTAATTGCTCTCATATAACAACACATGTTCTAATTTCGCTGCATGCAGAATTCTGCACATGTATTTGGACCAATAGTTTCGTACTGATTTTTACATATAGATTGTTTTAAATTTATGGATTCAACTTTAATTTTTGCAATTTTAACTTGTTTTTAATTGCCACAATTTTTAAAGTTAACAGTGTTAATACTGGATCTTTTTGTTTTATTTAGCATAACGTTTTATTATTATGTTTTTTTTTTATTGATTCACTAACACTGTGGAACATTCCACAATGATCCGTGCAATTTTAATAATTTTTGAATAAACACGTTTATTATTTTTCAAAGATATTAGTGTATATATATATATTCTAATACATAATTTTTGTTTGTTTTATGTAACATAACGTTTACGTTTATTATATTTTTTATTGAATCACACATGTAGGACATTCCAAAATGATCCGTACAATTTCAATGATTTTTACCACGTTTATTATTTTTTTTAAAGTTAATAATGTATAAGTTCACTGATATCACGGTCGCCATATAATGGTATAAAAATATGAAGATTTAATTTATTTAACAATATAATTTATTTAATTTTTAAATTCTTTACACAATCTTCTTTACACAATAATAATTGTAGCACCATTCGTTGCACTACCTTTCAGTTTAATATCTTCTGCCTGACTGCCGTGTGCTTGGTTATTTATATTGTTAGTTATACCTATGTAATACCAATACAACAATAAATCTACAGGGTGGTACTATACAACAATAAATCTACAGGGTGGTACTACATTTCTTCTTATGCGGTTACGTGAAGTTGTTGGTTTATGCCAACAACCCAGTAACGTTAGAGGAGCTCAGAAACAATATCGAACGCGAAATTGCTAACATTTCAGCCGAATTGTGCGAAAGAGTGGTGGAAAATTGGATTCAAAGAATCGATCACTGCAAACGTGCTTGCGGTGGTCATATGGCCGAGATCGAATTCCAATCTTAAATGTAACATGTGTATTGTATATGAAATAAATTTCAACTCAATATCTCAATTATTCTGTGTTTGATTTAAATACAAAATTGTTATGTTCTTATTGAAAAACCCTGTATACTTACAATAACAATTAATAATTTTTAATTATAATTTAGCAATAATAGAAATTGTAAAATTTTTAACTTATTTAAGTTATTCAAATAGTTAACAGTTAACAATAAATAAAATAATTTATAATTGGTAATATAATAATTGGTTTGTCAATTATTTCAATAATTTTCATATCTATTTTATTTTGTTTAAATCCCGATTTGTTATCTTTTGGGTCATTTTGGTCATCCTCACGCATTGTAACCTCCAACTTACCTCATACCATAAAGTTGAATTTCTGTATATATAATTGAAATAAACCAAGATCCATATTGCTTATTCTACTTTATTTGAAAAATCAAGCTTCAGCTTCTTCAAAATCACAAAATAATCACAAAATAACTAATTTCCAAGTTGTCGGGTGATACTTGTTCAGTCGGTCAGTGATGTTCGATTGAGTTCAGTTAACTTCTTCGTGCAGTTTGGTTTTCATTTTTGTTCGGCTGTTCCGTGAACGATAGACAAGTTTTAAATTTTGCAATAGTTTAACATCTTTCATGGAAGCTTGTATGACATTCGAGTGTTTCCTCTTGTTATGTCGAGTAATTCAAATTCTATTGGGATAGTCCAAACCGCTGTCCAGCCATAGATTCTCACATTCGTTTTCCTAGTTGTCGTCATTTTGTTTTAATTAGTTTCTTATACTCGACCTATAATCATTAATCGCTAAAAAATTCGTTAACGAATTGATATGAATTAACCCATGGTTCCGCTAATCGATATATATTTTCTACAACCAATCATCTGTCAATTAATAATATTCCCCCCCTGTAGTTTTCTATTAATTAATAAGTCACTGTAACACTATTATAAAATCGGTTGTTTATTCTCTTTAATCCATACGCATGTTAATTATATGTATATTTCTTTCAAATGTTTTGTAAATAGTATCTCTTTTTGAAATATTTTCACATTTCTATTACAACCTAATAACCAGTGTTACTTGATAGGAGATAAAAAATAACGAAAATTTTTAAAACTCTACAAGAAACAGCGTTATCGATTCTATTATTCACCTATATATAGCAGCAAAAATCGTGTAATCTCTCTCTTATTCTCGTATTTTTTCCTTATTCGATGGTGAATGTTAGTCTGGATAGTCTGATTAGACTTAATATTATTGAGTTTGACAGTAATATAAAAAAAAGATGGTTGTGAATAGAAAAATTTGCCGGTGTTTGATTGTGATTGGTGATAAAATCATAAATCCTGTCGTTTCTGTTTTTATAAAATATATAGTTAATTAGTTTTTAGTGCAATAATTAAGTAACGCGTTAATGTTAATTTATTAAAACAACCAAAAAAAAAATATAGTTATGTGTTTGTGTTGTCTAAAGTTTACACTAAAAGAACAAGCCACCAGCCATTTTGATGATGTTAAGTATAATTAGCCTAAATTAATATAAAATACAAAATATAATTTCTGTTTTTGGACAAAGAAAGAATGCTAGCAATTAATTGTGTACATTAAGATAAGGTGATCATTAGGGTGGCCCTTAGATTACACTAGAATTTTTTTTTTCATTGTACAGTTTGCGGCACCCTCCCATTTTGTGTGAATACTCATAAAAATATTATTTGCAAAATCTGATATCAATCGGTAAATTCTAAGACGTGCCTCCGCCCACTTAAAGTTGAGAAATTTTGTTCTGGACCCTAAAAATAAATTTTTTTTTTTGTGCGACACCATCTCATTTCGTGTCAATACCCATAAAAAAATTATGTGTAAAAATTGAAATCAATCGTTCAACTCTAAGGGGTGCCCCCGGCCATTTAAAGTTAAGAGGTTTGGTTGTGGCCATTACAAAGAAAAATTTAAATTTTTTGTACGACACCCTTCCATTTGGTGTCGATACCCATAAAAATATTATTTGTAAAATTTGAAATCAATCGGTCAACTCTAAGGGGTGCCTCCGGCCACTTAAAGTTGAGGGGTTTTGTTGTGGCCATCATAAATTTTTTTTTTTTTTGTACGACACCCTCCCATTTCATGTTAATACCCGTAAAAATATTATGTGCAAAATTTGAAATCAATCGGTCAATTCTAAGACGTGCCTCCGGCCACTTAAAGTTGAGAAATTTTGTTCTAGACCTTAAAAAAAAATTTTTAATTTTTTGCGCCACACCCTCCCATTTCGTGTCAATACCCATAAAAAAATTATGTGTAAAGTTTGAATTCAATCGTTCAACTCTAAGGCGTGCCCCCAGCCACTTAAGCTTGAAAGGTTTTGTTTTGGCCATTACAAAGAAAAATTTAATTTTTTGTGAATACCCTTGAAAATGTTATTTGCAAGATTTGAAATCAATCGTTCAACTCTAAGGCGTGCCCCCGGCCAGTTAAACTTGAAAGGTTTTGTTCTGGCCATTAAGTGGCCGAAGGCACGTCTTAGAATTGACCGATTGTTTTCAAATTTTGCACATAATATTTGTTGACACACTTGATCAACCTAAAAAATGAACAAGATGGATAAGCAGATTAATTATATATATTGTATTTTATACTTACCTTCTGTCATTTATAATTGTTTACATTTTAATGACATTTAATTTAGAGCAATTAGAATTACCCCTATAAACCATATTTTTTGCTCATATTAATTTTGAAATAGATTTTTTTTAAGTAGTAGATTTAAGAATATTATGTATTGCTATCTTTAGAATTATATAACTCTCTCGCCTTAACATTAGTATATAAGAAACACAATTTGTACATTTATCCTATTCAAATAAAACATTTTCTGAAGACAACAACTAAAGGAATTTGAGTTATTTGTTCACTAAGGAAAAATACAACCTAAAGTTGTTAGTTCAATTCAACTAGCTAACACTGAAGGGTAACATATGGTCCTTCGAGCCGGATTCTTCCGGAACCAACAAAAGGAAAAAGTTAGTAAAGTTTTGTTTTTGTACAAAATTGAGTGCCAGTGAATAAAAAAAAAGTGCAGTGGAAATTTGTAAAAGGCAAAATCTAAACGAATCACAAGTTGTCACAAGCTTTTACAATCGAAGTAAAATGGCAGATTCTCGATCGATATTACGTTCGTTACGACAGATGAAAGCATTACGCACCCAAATAACAGCGTATAGTGAAACCACTCAAATATCCACAATAAAGGCGGATCTGCAATTGCTGAAAGAAGAATGGGAAAGCTACATCAATTTAGAAAAATCCTTCACTGAAGATACTCACAAGGCAGAAAAAAAGAATATAGACGATTTAGAAGCACTGTATTACAACCTTAAACAAATAGTGGTAAAAAAAATCACCCATTTGGAGATGATTCAACACGATGAAAGAAGGGATCAAAGCACCAGCGAAGAATTTTCTATGTCACAACAATCCTTTTTAAAGGAAATATCAAGAATGCACAAAAGCGAAGATGAAGTGAAACTGCCAAAGATAAATATACCAATATTTAATGGTAGATATTCGGATTTTCCATCCTTTCGCTCCCTATATGAAACTACCATACATGAAAGCAAGAACTTAACCAACGTGATGAAGATGCAATATTTAAAGGGTCTTTTACAAGGAGAAGCCGCCAACCTGATCAAGCACATGCCCATTACAACCGATTCTTATAATGAAGCATGGGAGAAAATAAAGGAAAGATATGACAAACAAAAACAAGTGGTAAATCAATTAATACATCAATTTCTCCATCAACCGAGTTTTACATTGGCTACAGCAAAAACCCTACATAATATGAGTGATACATCCGATGAAGTTATTCGTGGTCTGAAGGTGCTTGGAACTGAAGCACAAGGTCGAGACCCGTGGTTAATATATTTGTTATTGAGTAAAGTGGATAGAGAAACGGAATTGGCTTGGGCATGTCATACAAGAGAAATTAAATATCCAACTATCAATCTCTTTTTAAAATTTCTAAATCAAAGAAGCGAAGAAATCGAGAACTGCAGCACTACAAACAAAATGAAATACAGCTCGAATATAAAGGTAAATCAATTACAAGTAAATAAATCTATTTGTGACAATTGCGCTGATTCCCACCCATTACATAAATGTGAACAATTTCTACAACTAACGGTTGATGAGCGTAATAAATACATCAGAGAGAAGGGGTTATGTTTGAACTGTTTATCTAATAATCATCAAGTTCGAATTTGCAGTTCTAAATATTCATGTTATTTATGTAAAAAAAGACATCACACTACCTTACACTACCACAAGCATCCATCTAATCAAGAAACAAACTCAAACCAGAGCAAGGAAGTTCAAGCTAAAACCATCAACAATTGCAATCAAGTTGAGTTACCAGAAAAGGGATTGACAACAAAACCCGAAGATGAGGCAAGTACATCTTGTAATCAATTATATTCAAAGGATAAAAATTACAATCAATTTCAATCTCTTTTGCCCACCGCTATAGTAGGTGTACAAAATTATAAGAATGAAATAGTCAAATGCAGACTATTACTTGATTCCGGTTCACAGGCGTCTTTTATTACGGAAGCCTGTGTGCAAAGGTTACGACTCAAACGAAAGGCAGCAAAAATAATAATTTCGGGTCTAGCCACTTCTAATGTTTCATCAAAGGGGATGGTTAACTTACTAATCCATTCTCTTAACGAAAATGTGCATCCTTTTGAACAAAACGTACTTGTTGTCTCATGTCTACCAACACTTCCAACCCATCTTTGCTCAAACCACGAAGATATATCCAAACTAAATTTAGCCGATCCAAATTATTTTCAGCCTAGACACATTGATATCTTAATTGGTGCTGACAAATTTTTTGATTTAATGAGAGATGGAAGAACCTCATTCGATAACACAAGGCTAATTGCGCAAAATACAAGCTTGGGATGGATAGTTGGAGGTCAACCAAATATATCAAAGGAACCATTTGCCATTAATTCGTTATCCACAAATATTACAATTTCATTAAACACCAATGTAGATAACGCGTTAAGACGTTTTTGGGAAATAGAAGATATCTATAAAGAGAAGATTAGATCACCGGAAGAAGAAAGATGCGAGGAATTCTTTAAAAACACCTACCAAATAAATGATGCAGGAAGATACGTAGTACAAATTCCATTCAAGGAATTTTCTCCGAAACTAGGCAATTCAAAACAAGTCGCAATAAGTCGTTTTCTAAACCTTGAACGTAGGCTACAAGCGGACACTAATCTTAAGAATGAATACATCAAAATATTAAATGAATACAAAACATTAGGACATATGATCCCAGTGGAAGAAAACATTGAATATTCTCCTGAACACTCTTATTACTTACCTCATCACGCTGTAAAAAAGGAGTCCAGTAGCACCACTAAAATTCGTATTGTTTTTGATGGTTCATCCAAAACTAACACAGGTGTATCATTAAATGACAAATTGATGACTGGACCAATCATTCAACGTTCTCTTTGGGAAATATTACTTAACTTCAGAGTCTACAAAGTGGCTTTAACTGCTGATATTGAAAAGATGTACAGGCAAGTATTAATTGATAAAAAAGATTGTACCTTCCAGAGAATTTTTTGGCGCGAATCACCAAGCGATCAACTTAATGAATACCAGCTGAGAACAGTAACGTTTGGATTAGCTAGCTCATCTTTTTTAGCTATTCGAACACTTCAGCAAATCCCGGTGGATCAAGGCGAATCAGAAGCAATCGTTAACGCAATAACTAACGAATTCTATGTTGATGATTTTATAAGTGGTGCCAGGACAATCGAAGAAGCAAAATACCTAAAAGAAAAACTTAAAAGTGTTTTAAATATCGCAGGATTTTCATTAAGAAAATGGAAATCTAATATTCCAGAATTAGATGAACCTAACAAATGTTCTTCAACAAATTTTGATTTCAAAGATATTGATTCATCCGTAAAAATTCTTGGAATAGAATGGATTCCAAACAGGGACATTTTTGTGTTTAACATAAATATGAATGAAGAACAGCAAATTACTAAAAGGCTAATATTATCGGAGACATCAAAAATATTCGATCCTCTAGGATGGGTAAGTCCATCTACCATCCTTTTTAAAATATTATTGCAGAAACTCTGGATGTTGGGAGTAGATTGGGATGATAAACTACCAGAAGACATCATTTCATATTACAAAAACCTAAGAAGTGATTTAACCCGTTTAAAAGAAATCGAGTTACCGAGATATATCTTCTACGAATACACTGAATATCACGGCTTCTGTGATGCAAGTGAAAGAGCATACGGCGCTATGATTTATTGCAAGTCCATTGATGAACATGGAACGCAACATATAAATATAATCGCAGCTAAATCTAAAGTTTCTCCAATTAAACAGATCAGCATACCAAGACTGGAACTATGTAGTGCTTTGTTACTATCACAACTATATAAATCCATGCAAAATACGATAAGCAAATCTACATTTTATGCATGGACCGATTCTCAAATTGTTTTGAACTGGCTTTCAGATTTTCCATCTGTTTGGAAAACTTTCGTGGCAAATAGGACTGCAGAAATCATAGAAATCATTCCCAGAAGTCAATGGCATCATGTGCGATCCAACGAAAATCCAGCTGATTACATTTCAAGGGGTGTGCTTCCTAATCAGCTTGTCAAATTAACCCAGTATTGGCATGGGCCGGTCTGGCTTTGCGGTGATCCCACATCGTGGCCGAGCAATACCTCTGTAAATCAAAAGACAGACGAGCAAGAAATGAGTGAACGAAAGCCAATTATTTCACAAGTGAGCTGCATATCTGTTTCGAAATTATGGTTACAAAATCTATTTGAAAGAAAATCCAAAATACAAATAATATTTCGAATAATAGCTTATGTATTTCGCTTCATTTACGGGAAATTCAGCAGAGTATTTAAAGGCGTCAAAGGCAGCAATCAGCTAAGTTCAGAAGAAATTAAAAGGTCAAAGGAATTTTGTATCCGTTGGGTACAAAAGGAATCATTTTATGAAGATATTCAGCATATACAAAAATTTAAAAGGGTGAGCAATAAATCTAAACTTATAGCATTAGCTCCATTTATAGATGAAGATGGTTTACTAAGAGTAGGAGGCCGACTCCAAAATGCCGATTGTGATTACGAAAGCAGACATCCAATAATTATACCGAAAAGGCATATTTTTACAACAAGAATAATTTGGGATGTTCATCTTTCTAAATACCATGCCGGACCAACACTTACCTCACATTTAATTCGACAAAAATATTGGATAGTAAGCGGACGTAGTGAAGTAAGAATGATTTTGAACCAATGCGTTACATGCAAACGATACGCTGCTAAAACCTCCAGTCAAATGATGGGAAATCTACCTTGTACCCGAGTCAATCCTAGTAAACCCTTTGAAAATTGTGGGATTGATTTTGCAGGTCCAGTATATTTAGTATCAAAAAAAGGAAGAGGTAACATACCTAAAATAAAAGCATATATCTGCATCTTCATTTGTCTATCGATAAAGGCAATACACATAGAATGTGTCAGCGATTTAACCAGTGAAGCTTTTCTGGCAGCAATGAAGCGATTTGTAGCAAGAAGAGGCATGCCTAAGGCAATTTACACTGACAATGGATCAAACTTCATAGGCGCCAAACGAATATTAGAAAAGGCGTATGAACTCATTAAAAATATTAACAGTAATTATCTCATTGCAGAATATCTAAGCGCAAATTCTATTAGCTGGCATTTCATTCCACCTTCATCTCCACATTTCGGTGGAATTTGGGAAGCTGCGGTAAAATCAGTAAAGGGACATTTATTAAAGGCAGCTCGCAACATAAATTTTACATTTGAAGAAATTATAACCCTATTATATCAAATTGAAAATATATTAAATTCACGGCCTTTATATGCAGCCGCATCCGATGATGACTACGAAGTATTGACTCCAGCTCACTTTCTAATAGGCGCTTCCACCGGCTTTATACCTGAAACTTCTATCACTATTTCTGAAAATAAAGCAAAGAGATGGCAAATAATACAACAGCGACTATCAAAATTTTGGGAACGATATTATATTGAGTATATTAACAATATGCAACAACGATCCAAATGGCAAACCATTAATGACAATCTTAAAGTTGGCGACATTGTATTGATCAAAGAAGAAAACGCACCATCTGGCAAGTGGCCGCTGGGTCGAATCATTGAAGTGCACCCAGGGAAGGATCAACTAGTAAGAGCGGCTACAGTGAAAACTGCGTCAACCCAACTTCAACGTCCAGTGGTGAAATTATGCAGGTTACCCATCAGTTAACGAAATATTCGTCAACGGGGAGGAGTATGTTGACACACTTGATCAACCTAAAAAATGAACAAGATGGATAAGCAGATTAATTATATATATTGTATTTTATACTTACCTTCTGTCATTTATAATTGTTTACATTTTAATGACATTTAATTTAGAGCAATTAGAATTACCCCTATAAACCATATTTTTTGCTCATATTAATTTTGAAATAGATTTTTTTTAAGTAGTAGATTTAAGAATATTATGTATTGCTATCTTTTGAATTATATAACTCTCTCGCCTTAACATAAGTATATAAGAAACACAATTTGTACATTTATCCTATTCAAATAAAACATTTTCTGAAGACAACAACTAAAGGAATTTGAGTTATTTGTTCACTAAGGAAAAATACAACCTAAAGTTGTTAGTTCAATTCAACTAGCTAACACTGAAGGGTAACAATATTTTTACGGGTATTGACATGAAATGGGAGGGTGTCGTACAAAAAATTTAAATTTTTCTTTATAATGGCCACAACAAAACCCCTCAACTTTAAGTGGCCGGAGGCACCCCTTAGAGTTGACCGATTGATTTCAAATTTTACAAATAATATTTTTATGGGTATCGACACCAAATGGAACGGTGTCGTACAAAAAATTCAAATTTTTCTTTGTAATGGCCACAACCAAACCTCTCAACTTTAAGTGGCCAGGGGCACCTCTTAGAGTTGACCGATGGATTTCTAATTTTAAACATAATATTTTTATGGGTATCGACATCAAATAGGAGGGAGTCGTACAAAAAATTTAAATTTTTCTTTATAATGGCCACAACAAAACCCTTCAACTTCAAGGTGCCGGAGGCACCCCTTAGAGTTGACCGATGGATTTCAAATTTTACAAATATTATTTTTATGGGTATCGACACCAAATGAAAGGGTGTTGTACAAAAAATTTAAATTTTTCTTTGTAATAGCCACAACCAAACCTTTCAACTTTAAGTGGCCAGGGGAACCCCTTAGAGTTGACCGATTGATTTCAAATTTTACACATAGAATTTTTATGGGTATCGACACCAAATCGGAGGGTGTCGTACAAAAAATTTAAATTTTTCTTTATGATGGCCACAACAAAACCTCTCAACTCCAAGTGGCCGGGCGCACCCCTTAGAGTTGACCGATTGATTTCAAATTTTACAAATAATATTTTTATGGGTATCGACACCAAATGGGAGGGTGCCGTACAAAAAATTTAAATTTTTCTTTGTAATGGCCACAACCAAACCTCTTAACTTTAAATGGCCGAGGGCACCACTTAGAGTTGAACGATTGATTTCAATTTTTACACATAATTTTTTTATGGGTATTGACACGAAATGAGATGGTGTCGCACAAAAAAAAAAAATTTTTTTTAGGGTCCAGAACAAAATTTCTCAACTTTAAGTGTTCGGAGGCACGTCTTAGAATTGACCGATTGATATCAGATTTTGCAAATAATTTATGGTTTATGGGTATTCACACGAAATGGGAGGGAGCCGTACAAAAAATAAAAATTTTTGTTTTTAAGGGCCACCCTATAGTGATCATTGTTCGAGTCTAATAAAAATATTCAAAGAAAAACTGTGTGGGCATTAATTTTTTAAATTCCAATTAACGTAATTATTGTGGTACATTAAGATAATGTGATCATTGTTCGAGTTTAATAAAAATATTCAAAGATAAACTGTGTCTGAGGCCTGTGTATCTAACCGGGTAGCATTATTTATTGGTTTTTATAAAATCGTTACAACCACTGAGTGTTCCACTACGTGTGCAGGACCAATTATTGTTCAACAGCGTTTGCATTATTTGATCCAGCCGATTTAACTTAAAAAGATCCTCGGTAATAACAAGATCCTAGATTTATTCTGCAAAACCCTGTACCAGCTGGTTGATTCTTATAACTCGTCTCAAAATATATTGATGGACATACTAGGTCAAATGGTGCATGTAATCTCTCCGATATAATTTATTGACTTAATTGAAATATTTAAAAGGTAATGATAATTGTCAAAAGTTCGCAGCGTAAGAATAAACAAATTTGGTAATAATTTTATTTTGATGTTTCTTCAATAATTTTGTACTACTATTTAGACCCAATAATTAAACCTCTATTCTTTAACCAGTTTTCTCCCATAGTTCTTCCAATGGAGCCGTAGTAAAAAAAAATAGAAAAAAAAATTAATTAAGAACTGAATCCCTACCTCTATAAATACGTTATTGCGGGTTTTAACTTGTTTTTTTTTTTATTGATTCAATATCTAAAATATCAAATTAATAGTTTCTTCTTAGGTTGGATTCATTACAAATAATAATAAACTATATATATACCGTTACAATTTTTTTTAATTTAAACTGTGCCAATAGAATCATTCTTTGTAAATAATATGAACAAAACTGGAAAAATTTTAAATAGTGATTTGTTTCAAATGTGGCTGAGTGTGAGCATGGGTGTAGGTATGGGTGACAGGGTGCCTACGCGAGTAGGTGCGTGTGTGTATGTGGGTGAGGGTGTGCGAGAGTAGGATGTGTGTGCGTGTGAGATGCGAGAATGTGTGAAGGTTTGAGTGAATGTGGTGCTGGACGCCGTGATCGTGGTTCTTTTGCCAAAGGGGTCGCCAGAATCTCATTCTTTCACTTGCCTTGTTTACATTTCCATATATATTTTGTTTATCGCGTACATTACGTATTTTTGCTGAAGTAGCAGGAATCTTTTCTCAATCCGCGAAGGCTGAAAGCTAGTCGAAAAGGCCATTTAAACCTCGCTTGGTACGCGGCCTGCTATGCCTCTTCGTTGTTTACCAACGAAGAAAGCGCTTCATTACACTCTTGATAAGCCTAAACTTTTACATTTAATCTAGTTTTTCTGTGTCTTTTAAGCTGTAAAGCCCAGTTATTCCTACACTTGAATATTTTTTACATTTTAAACATTTATATGGGTTTTTATCAACGTTTTAACAACGATGAATTTTTATAACAGTTTCAGATTCTTATTATGAAAGTCGGTGGAACGTGCCCAGGCAGCCTTGGACCTCGCAAAAACCAAGTACCGTGGTCATTACTTACAGAACCAGTTTTCATTTCGATCCTGTTGATTTTAAAGGCAAACAGATACAGGTAGTCAAGAATATTAAGTATGTACATGGGTGTGGTCCTAGATAGCAAACTCACTTGGAATTCACACCTAAAATATATCTCGGACAAAGCAAACAAGGGTTAATTTGCCTGCAGAAACATTAATGGGTACATCTAGGGATGAAGCACCGAAATGATACTTTGGTAACATCAAAATCTAATAAAACCCATACATGCTCAGAAAATACCTGCTCAAATGCGTTATCCAAAGAAAGAACAGGAGCAGGAAATAAGAATAGACAACTATGGAGAGTTTGGACGAGGCCCTTGCATTCTAAAAGATTCTAGGCAATTTGCCGGTGTCTCTTTTAAAAATAATCGATTTTGACAGAGAGTCGCCGAAGATCTTAACATGGTGCGTAACAGGACAAGGTTCGATAAACCACAAACTAGGTCTTACGGTTAAGGGAGACTAATACTTCCTCTACCTTTACCTATGTTTAGCGTTCGGATTCTACCATATTGCACATTATACAGTAACATCGACGTCATCTGAAAACGAAATCGAATTTGTGGATGTTATTATATACTTAAAGATAATAGTACATACACATTTGAGTATGTGTAAAAACGTTGATTATGTATGTAAAAAAATTAGATATATGTCAAGAATTTCGAACAAATTGACAAACGAAACGAATATTAGCCTATACTGTTCTTTAATAGCCCCACATTTTGATTGCTGTTCTGCACTACTCATCAGTCATCATGTGCAATGAAAAAGAATTCATAGGTTACAAAAATAACAAAACAAAATAATGCATTTAATTTTAAGGGTCCCAAAATGTACAAGTGTGATGTGGATAATGGAGACACTAAGATGGATGTGTGTGGCACAACGTATCGTTATGCAAGTAATTAAGTTATTGATGTGGAAAGTAAAATTAAAAAAATATCAAAATATATGATCGATGGTCTTACTGCTTGCAATTTAATTTCGAAGCACATCATTACCGACTGCGGAATATAAACGATTTTAGCCTGCCAATGCGAACAAACTTGGGACAAAATATAGTAATATACTATAGATCTTAATTTTTCACTCACTTTTCAACCGGTTTGTGTAACAACACAACTGGTTAAACATTCCAATGTACATTCAACACTTCCGGAAATAACTTAGTTTTTTATTAATTTTCAATATTTTTTTTTTCGAATTATGGTAAAAAAATTGTATAGAATGAATAAATTAATGGAAAGAAGATACCCCAAGTGTGTCTTTTCTTTTGACTTATCATGTATTTTTTTTTTATTTTAGCTCATGCCGAAATGGTATGAGAGATTCATTCGGTTTTTTTGCAACATGGGATTGCATGGTTTTTTAATTAGTTAATGAATATTTTTTGAGTTGTGAGTGAGTGAGTGGAGCTCGGGCATTTATTAAAAAAAAACCGATGATTCTGAGATTGGTGAAAAGTTGAGTTGGGTTTTGAAGTTAAGAGGAAAGTGTCTCCTCGAATCATAGAATCATAGAATATAAGTTAAGGCTTGAAAACACATACAACGGAAACAGAAACCGAAACCGAATTTCATACAAATTTTACAGAAACCGAATTTTTATCTGTCAAATTTGTATGAAATTCGGTTTCTGTTTCTATTTCCGTTGTATGTGAATGCCCGGCTTTACTTTAAAATAATAAAAATATGATTTAAATTTATTTGTGATTTATCAAACTTAAATATATGAATGACAAAAAAAAGTCGGACAGGTGGTGCGAATAAAATTCGCTCGCCAAGGGTTCAGTGAATGTAATAGAACACAATATCAAAAATAGATGACATAAAGTTATGTTGCAAAGTCTTTATATCGCCAGACTATGGACGCATAACAGAATAAATGTTTAATCGTAAACGTCAATAGTAAATGTCAATCACATCTACATTGATCAAAAATGTTACTTGAGGTTAAATCTTATCCATAGCTGTTTATGTTAGCTAAAGAAAGATTTAACCAGTATTTTAATGGTCTAAATTGGGAATATTTGTTCTATAAATCAGCGTCGAAATACAGGGTGGTATACATGCACTTAAAATAGCACTTTTTTTCATCAATAACTAAAAAACTGTGCATCGCAGAATTCTAAAAAATGTTGCAATATTTCTTAAATTAAGTGTTCTTCCAAATGACACCCCACTCGTTTTGCCCTCCCCACACCCATCCCCTAAACACACAGAAATATAATTATTTGAGAGTTCGCTATACTTTTCGTTCAAAATATAGTAAACTTCCTGTCTCTATGAATTTTTTCAATTTTTCTGTCTATCAGTGTCGCAACGTAGGGGGAGGAACGGTCTGGAATTTACACATTTTTTAGAGTAACTCAAAAACTGTGTACCGCAAAATTCTAAAAACAATTGCAGTGTTTTTGAAATTTTGTGTTCTTTCAAATGACACCTTACTCGCTTGGGTCAAAAAAAGTTGTTTTTACCCTCCTTACACCCATCCCCTAAACACACAGAAATATAATTATTTGTGAGTTCGCTATAGTTTTCGTTCAAAATATAGCAAACTTCCTGTCTCTATGAGTCTTTTCAATTTTTTCTGTCTATTAGTGTCGAAACGTAGGGGAGGAACGGTCTGGAATTTGCACATTTTTTAGAATAACTCAAAAACTGTGTACCGGAAAATTCTAAAAAAAATTGCAATGTTTTGGAAATTTGATGCTCTCGCTTGGGTAAAAAAAGTTTTTTTTTACCCTCCTTACACCCATCCCCTAAACACACAGAAATATAATTATTTGAGAGTTCGCTATAATTTTCGTTCAAAATATAGCAAACTTCCTGTCTTTATGAATTTTTTCTGTCAATCAGTGTCGAAACGTAGGGGGAGGGGGAGGGACGGTCTGGAATTTGCACATTTTTTAGAATAACTCAAAAACGGTGTACCGAAAAATTCTAAAAAAAATTGCAATGTTTTGGAAATTCGGTGCTCTTTCAAATGATACCCCACTCGCTTGGGTCAAAAAAAGTTTTTTTTTACCCTCCTTACACCCATCCCCTAAACACACAGAAATATAATTATTTGAGAGTTCGCTATAATTTTCGTTCAAAATATAGCAAATTTCCTGTCTCTATGAGTTTTTTCAATTTTGCCTGTCAATCAGTGTCGAAACGAAGGGGGGGGGGGAGAACGGTCTGGAATTTGCACATTTTTTAGAATAACTCAAAAACTGGGTACCACAAAATTTAAAAAAAAATTGCAAAGTCTCTGAAATTTGGTCCTCTTTCAAATGACACCCCACTCGCTTGGGTCAAAACAGTTTTTTTCACCCTTCCCCACCCCAATCCCTTAAAAACACAAAAATATAATTATTTGAGAGCTCGCTATATTTTTCGTTCAGAGTTTATAAAACTTCCTGTCTCTGTGAATTTTTTTAAATTTTTCTGTTAATTAGGCTCGAAATGCAAGGTGGGGGACCAACTTTTTGTGTCACTTTATTGATAATAATTCAAAAACTATGCATTGCAAAATTCTAAAAAAAATGGCAATATTTCTAAAATCAAGTGCTCTTTCAAATGACACCCCACATGACCTGGTTTTAAATGATGTTTTTACCCCTTAACATTCCCACCCCTTTAATAAATATAGTTATGAGTGTCTGCCACTTTTCTATATTTTTCATTAAAAACCTACTCAATTTTCTATCATTCCAAATATATTTCAAGATTTTCGATGAAGTAGGGTCGGAGTTAATCGGGGCAATAAAACATCCCGAAAACGTCATTTTTCAAAATTATACAAAAAATGGTGAGGTGAAAAATTCCAAAATATATTTTTAAATAATGCTGAGATGAAGCTCTTTCATATGATACCCTACTCGTCTCGCTAAAAAAATGTATGTTTTCAAAGGCTTTACATCGTACCTCCTTAAAACAAACGAACACCACTTTATTTATTTTTTAACCCGCCATCTTGTGTGGATAGGTTAGTTTTATAAGCACCTCAAATTTTAAGTTCATCGGATTAATGGTTCACGAGATAATCGAAATAATGTGAAAAATACGTTGCACTCTCACCAATAGTGTTCTGTATAAAAAACGGAACCCTAAAAGGGATTTATGATAAAAATTATGCATATAATGGTGGTGTGCTAAAGATCAAGGTGCAATTAAACAAACAAATGAAAATAAAAGTTATCATGTTTTAATTTTGTCTGTGAGAAAAGTTTATCATCAAACACCGAGTCAAGTAAATTTCTTACATAATTTGAAATTTTAGAGAAGTAACAAAGCAACCAAGCTTGATTGTGTTAACCAACCCACTACAGTAACAACAAAAAAAAATGGATAACGGACCTCGGCAATTTGGAGCTAAACCTTGAAACAGATATTTACTGTAAGTTGTGTTTTTGTTTTATATTGGTATCAGATGAATGGAGTTGTTTGTTACAACGTTAAGCTGTGTCATTTTGAATAATTTAAGAACGAATCAGGCTAATAAGATAATTTTAGGTCACATTAAAACTAATGTAATATGATTTGCTAAAGTGTAAATATGAGAGTGGTGAAATGACGGATCTCCCTTCTGGAGATCTTGGGTGGTGATGTAGGCACGCGAGTGTATTGGTTTGTGCATTCAAAATTTCTTGTTAGTGAGGTTGGTCTAGTACCTTCGCTCAGAGAGCTAGCGGCAGGATTATCAGCGTCCACGACCAACTGGTAGGCCTTTACGGTCTACCAGACAAACCTCATACGACAAAAATACATCCGAATGTATATTAATATTAGTCGTAAACGTTTTAGAAATATGTAAGTTTAATAGCTTATCGCTAAATAACTAAATTTATCAATATCTATGTATTACTAGTTACTACTAAGCACAAAACGTTAAGAAAATTCTTACCTGTAATATTTCTTCTGGATGAGTATTAAAATGCCTTTTAAAACTTCCTTCTTTTGTAAATTCTTCGTTACATGCAAAACATTTAAACAAATTTGGACGTTTATGATGGAAATTTGGACGTTTATGAATGTTTATATGCTTCCTAAGTCCATTAATGGTGTTATACTTCTTATCACATATTTTACAAGGCAACTGAAAACAAATAGAAAAAAACTTCAAAATTTCTTTAAATGGTTTTTCAAATTTACTAATGACAAGTGATGAGAACAATTGAAAAATTAAGATAATTAATCTATCGTAATCCAAGTTCGAGTTCAAATCTAAGTAAATACTTGAACATACGGCAACTCAGCATAAACTTTATAGCTGTGGTAGTAAAATCAAGAGATGATATCTCTCGTTGAAAAATTCAAATTTATTTTTACTATTTACAGTTTTTTTTCATACAAATCATTAGATCGTTAACTGAAATAAAAATTTTACCTGCAAATTTCCCCCTGCATGAATTTTCATATGAACTACCAAAGCATCTCTATATGTAAATTGTTTTTGACAGTGTGCACATTGAAACAGGTTTTCGCCTGTATGGATCGTCATATGACGTTCGCATTCTCTTTTTCCATAAAACAGCTTACTACAAAATTGACATGGAAACTGCAAATAAAATTTAAAAAAAATGCAGATAACGTTTAATGCATTTAAAAATTGATTTTGTTTGAAACACGTTACAGCCGAATTAACCTCACCTTAATTCTTTTCGGATCATGAATTTTTTTGTGCTTTTCCCATTCAGTTTTTGACACAAATTTTTTACTACATTCTGAACATTTATATGGTTGCTCATCCGAATGGATTTTCATATGAAGGTTTAACGTTTTCTTGAACGTATATTTTTTGTTACAAATTTTACATTCGTAACGTTTTTCTGATATCTATGAAACAAATAAAAATTATTATTAAGTCTGTAATGGGGAATATGAGTCTGAAAGACAAAGTTAAAAGTTAAATAAACCAACTTCTGACTGGGTACACTAAGTGGATGGGAACATGAAAGAAAAAAAACTGATCGTTTCTTTTTTTTATGTTTTCGTCAACTATAAATACAGGAACTTAACGTTAGAGGCTCTCAATTGGTCATGATTTCTTTTGACGTTACGTTTACTTGTGAAGTATTCATTCTACGATTCTTGTAGTGTGTTGGCATTGACTTGTCGATTGAGAAAAAAACCATTGCCTCAATCAATGGGGATTTCTTTAGAAAAAAAAACCAAAATTACTTAATGTTAATTGTGTTAAAAAAATAATAAAAAAAAAGAATTAAATTTTTATCATAGAATCAAATAGTTAAATTTATTAAATTAGCATAAATAGAAAAAAAAATAATTTTGTGTTTGTGATTGTCATTCGGAGTTAGTTAACTAATAATAATTAATAAATGTGTAACTTAATTTATTTTGTTGAAAAATAATCTATTTGTGATATGATAAATCGTAAATTATACAGTAATTGTTTAACTGGTGTTATGGTGACTCATTCACCTTGTATACATGCAGAATTAGCGAATCGAGAAGCCACGCGTTACCCGAAATAGGGTGACCCTGAAAGAAAAGGAGACATAAATTATAAATTTTCCGGGTGATAACCAAATTATTGATGGACATGAGGAAAACCAGTGTTTAATAAAAAAAACATTATCTTTTTGTTGTTATCCTACGGGTTGATGGATGTGGTAGAGTATGTTAAGCGGTACTTTTGCTAAAGGAAAGTATTTTAGAGCGACAGGAAACTTGTTTGTTGTTGATAGCTAACTTTTACCACCGGTTTGGTAGTAACAGTTTTTTTGCTTGCAAGAAAGAAAAGAAAATTGGTTCAAATTCAAGTTTTTTTACCGTAACGGTATGTCTGATCAACATCCAACCTAATTAAGCTTTTTTTTGCGTGTGAAAGATATCAGCGATTTCGTTTCTGCAAAACGGATGGTTGAATTTGTCGACACAAACGCCGAATTATTAAGATTGGTGTAGCTTCAATAAAAGAAAACAATAAAAGGAAGGAAGTAATTAAGTCCATTCAACGTCAAAATATTTAACCGCTACGATGAAACCAGTTACTGGGCGTTTTCATTGTCGAAATGCCTTCGAGTTTTTATTTTCTCATGTTTCAACTTGGATGTTAAGGAATACCCGACAGATGCCAATACTCCTATGCATACGTCGATAATCAACACTAAACCTAGCAAAACTACACGGGTCAACTGTCGTGTTGGAGCATATGCCGACGAGGCCCTTCAGCCCCACTATATATTATTTGCTATTAGATGTTTGCTAATTATCAGGGATCCTTACCATTCGATGTTTGTTAATTATCAAGGATTATTACCAGGTAATGGTTGCTGAATGTTGAATATTATTGCCAGTTGATGTGTGCTGATTATTGAATATTGTTACCATTCGATGTTGGCTGATTGTCAAAGGTTATTACCATTTGAATTTTGCTGTTTATTACATATTATTATCATTTGATGTTTGCTGGTTATCAAGTATTATTACCATTTATGGCATGTGGCACGACCAACTTCGTTTCCGTTTCGTCCGGAGTTTTAAAAAGCCAATGATGACCAGCTAAATGGAGAGCCAAGAAGGGGGATCAGCTACTAGCATGGGGTGAGTACCCTTATATTATATATAGGTATAGGATGGTGCGAGTGTGTGTGTGTACATGGATGTACGTATGGGGATGTGTGTGCATGTGCGAGCGTGTGTGTATATGCGTGAGTGTATGGGGTGCGAGCGCGTGTGAATGATAGAACAATTCGGAGGTGGTGAACATGACGGTCGTGGCTTCTTCGACCTGTAGGGTCGCCAGGGTTTCCTCCTTATCACTTTTTTTTTGATCTCCGATCCGATTTATAAACAATACACGCGTACAATTCCGCAATTTGTACTAGGCGGCAGGTTTAATTTCTTGGTCCCGCAGGCTGGAGCTAGAAACGGGTTCAAAATCTAACTAGTTACGTGGCCTGCCATAACAACTCCATTGGTTTTCCAATGGAGCTAGTTCACCTTTACAAGTCTAACTAAAATTATTGAAATTTATAGGATTCTGGATTTTTCTAATCCAAAACTCATTTATTTGATTAATAATATAAAGTTAGAGGAGATGTAACACAACTTTACCCCCCCTACGTTTCGACGTTGTGTTGTGGCCAAGATGGTAGGGGTCAACATAATCACAAAATTGTACGAGGAATTAAACACACAGTTTGTCATTAACAATTTTCCAAATCAATATTATATTTTTCACTTTATTTGTTTTATTGGAATCACTTAAACTTTCATAAAATAATCTTGCTTAAATTAATTTTAATAGAAATGTTTTCGATTTCCAGTATGTTCACTACTCCAATGTTTTTACTCCAATGTTTCAATTATTCTAATTATAGGAGTCAATCCTCTGGTTTTATAGTTATAATAGATAGTTTTATTTTTTCTTTATAGACACAGCTCTAACAATTAATCAATTTTATAGATACCACTCTAACACTGACAATTAATCTAACAGTTACTCTAATAATTCTTATGTATTGGCGAACACTCCTTTAAATGTACGCACTAGGTTAATACTTAAAAAAAAACTCCGACACGACTCTACGGTCTTGTTTTTATTTTTGTAACTCAAAAATTCAACTCAACTCTTATGAAGATCTACTTTACCGATCAGATCTGACCACTTCAGTGTACTTTCAATCTATTACTCTGACTATTGACTTCTTCAGTTCACTGCCAAAATACTACTCTAACTTAACTTTTAATATTTCTTCGAATTCATAATTTTTAAATGTAGGGGAAATGTTGTAAACCGTTATTTCCCGTTATCAAACAAAACAACCAATTAAAAATTAATAAAACAATTAAACACAATTGACCTAATTTAGAGGATTTCCCCCATATAAAAATTCACAAGTCAAGAAACTAAGTTTGTTCACATTTTTTATTATATTTATATTTTAAATATATATGTAATAATAAAAAATGAAACGATGCAATTTTGACTTGTATTTAATTTTTTACTTTGTGAAACCCCAGACAATTTTGTTACAAAATTTACTTTTAAATTTCGTAAGTACAATATCGATTAAAGGTTTACAACACCGTTGGCCTGTGGGTGATATGCCGTAGTCTCTAATTTTTTTATACCCATAAATTTGCAAACTTTTTTAAAAATTTCGGATGTGAAATGTGCTTCCTGGTCAGTGATCAATACCTTTGGAATTCTATAACGAGAGATGATCTCGTCAAAGAACGTTTTTGCGACTGTGTAACTTATTGTATGTGTTTTGACTTGGATAGGTAGACGTAGTAGTATCTCTACATGTTGTATCGAAACTTTATAGAAATAAAATATAACTAGCTTCCACTTAGAAGCATTAGCGAAGCTTTATTGAAGCTAAAACTTGTATAACTCAAAATTGAGAAGTAAGTTTGCTAGTTGGGATGACCTGGGTGGTTATTTTGTAGGGTTATCTCACTAGGTGAGATAAAAAGTGAGATAAAATATTTGTCTTTGATCGATTATATTAGATAAAAGAAATCATTTAAACATAATCCTTTTATCTTCATTTTTATCTCACCTAGTGAGATAACGCTACAAACTAACCACCCTGGTTTTAAATGATGTTTTTTCCCTTAACATTCCCACCCCTTTAGTAAATATAGTTATGAGTGTCTGCCACTTTTCTATATTTTTCATTAAAAACCTACTCAATTTTCTATCATTCCAAATATATTTCAAGATTTTCGATGAAGTAGGGTCGGAGTTAATCGTGGCAATAAAACATCCCGAAAACGTCATTTTTCAAAATTATACAAAAAATGGTGAGGTGTAAAATTCCAAAATATATTTTTAAATAATACTGAAATGAAGCCCTTTCATATGATACCCTACTCGTCTCGCTAAAAAAATGTATGTTTTTAAAGGCTTTACATCGTACCTCCTTAAAACAAACGAACACAACTTTATTTATTTTTTAACCCGCCATCTTGTGTGGATAGGTTAGTTTTATAAGCACCTCAAATTTTAAGTTCATCGGATTAATGGTTCACGAGATAATCGAAATAATGTGAAAAACACGTTGCACTCTCACCAATAGTGTTCCGTATAAAAAACGGAACCCTAATAAAACTCTATTATAACTATAAAACCAGAGGATTGACTCCTATAATTGAAAAAAAACAGAAAAAATTGAAAAAACAGACAGATATAGGAAATTTGATAAACCCTGATCTAAAACTAAAGCGAATTGTCACATAATTATTTTTTTCATGGCTGGGTATTAAACGGTGTTTTCCCCCTTTTCATTTCCACCCGCTTAATAAATACGATTATGAGTATTTTACATTTACATTTACGCTATATTTTTCGTTCAAAAATTACCAGTTTTCTTTATTTCCTAGTTCTTGAAGACACAGTTCAAGAACTGTGCCGTAAAAAATTATAAAATACATTTTTAAAGGATACTGAATTCAAGCTCTTTCATATGATACTTTCTTGACTCGGTAAAAAAAAGTATTTTCTTAAAGACCTTACATTGTACACCCTAAAACAAACGGAAACCACTTTATTTTTTTTTGTATCTGTCAGTTTTACACGCATCTTAAATTTCAGGTCCATAGGATTTATAGTTTATGACATAACCGATTTTAATCCAAAAACACATCGTAGTCTCAACAGTATAGCGTTCCGTATAAAAACGGAACTCAAATTAAATTTTTTATCTTTTATCATCTCTTCTTTTATGTTGGGGTCTCATAATCGGCATATTACGTTATAGCTTTTTAAACAAATTATATTTAAACTGGATCCCGAAAAATTTATGAGATCAGTCATTCGGAGTAAAAGAACAAATTACAATAATGTTTTTATAACAACCTACAAGTCTAATAAACCTTAACACATTCCTTTTTAAAAAATTTGTCTTTGCAAAGACCGTTTTACGCAGAATCAGAGGTAAATTTACATTTGATAATATTTTTGTAGACAAATCTTTATTAGCTAGTATCAGAATCAGCCATGTCCAAAAATACATCAAAACCCATATGTATTTGTATTATTTTGTCATAATATGCAGTAAAAGATCAAATTATAATGTTTTTATTTTAAAAAAAGTGTCATAGCTATTTATATTTTAAATTTACAATAGATGGCTTCAAGATTTTTTTCACTTAAAAGAAATATTAAAATGTTTTAATAAATTTTCTTATTGAATTTTCATTTTTCAATAACCGTTTTCGAAATGTTATGTTTTAATTAACATTGTATATGTTTTATTGTACAAAATCTATTTCAAATTAAAATTTAAAGGTGAGATTATGTTACAAAACTCGTCACAAGTTCATATATGTTAAACAACATTAGATCAAATCATTTTTTTAAGGTTATGTATACTAGGTTCAGAGTAATTAAGCAAAGTAGTAGTCGCTATTTTTTTTCACGAACAGCAATTTACCGCATCGCTTAGATAATAATGAAATTTTTTTTTTTATTTTAATAAATGTTAATATTTGTTGAGAACATTAAAGAAATTTTCTCACTTCATCTTAACATTTATTTTATCTACTAATAAGCACAAAACCTTAAGTAAATTCTTCCCTGTAGTCCTACCTTTGAATGAGTTTCTAAATGTAATTTTAAATAGTGTTTTTCTGTAAATTCTCTGTTACATTCAGAACATGGATACAACCTTTCACGTGTATGAATGTTCATATGTTGGGTTAGTCCAGTCCTGGTGGTTAACTTCTTATCACATAATTTACAAGGAAACTGAAAACAAATAGAAAATAACTTTAAAATTTCTTCAAATTGTTTTTCAAACATGCTAATAAACTTTATAACTGTGAAATATTATAACTATGGCAGTAATGCCCGAATTACAGTCGGCAACGTAAACTTAATTTTAACTTAACCTAAAGTTCATTTCATTCTATCCTAAAGATTTGGTTAAGGATTTTTTGACGTTTAGTATAAAAACTAAAGAAATCTTAAATTTAACTGAAAGTGTCCATAAAAATAAAATGGTATGGTGAAGTATGGTGAAGTTTGCAAACCAATTTGACGTTTTCGAATTGGTTTTAGTAAAATCAAAATGCTTTGATTTTATGTAGGCGGAGCTAATGGTTTGTGAACATGTTTCACTGTGTATGGCAGAATTTTATAGAAATTGACATTTAATTTGGAGGAATTGAAGTTTGCATATACGGTTTCACCACAAGTCAATTCAATCCAATTATTGTTTTATCGAGGCATTAAGAAACAATCAACTTTTTTTTTTACAGAGTTGTTATTTTTTGTTTACCATACATTATTCAACGTGTTTGTTAACTTGGTTAAAAAACTTACTATTTAGCTACATATTTTGACATTTGATAGATGTTTTTTGTGTTTTGATAAAAACTAAAATTAAATTTGTTTATTTCATTGTTTAAATTAAAAAAAGATAACGTTAATATGATGATTACCGAATTACCGATGAACAAATGATTTGAATTGGTAACTCTTTTACTGTATTTGTATTATCATATGAGCACGGTTGGAATATTGCAGAAGAGTTGGTGTTTGTTAAATACTGTAGAAGAGTGGATGATAGTATATGCTTGTATGCAGTTTCTGGTTTCGCTAATGAACCACTAAATGTAGTTTATGGTGTGGATATAGAGCTTAACAAAGACAGCTTATTTAATTGGCCTAGTAATAATGTTTCATCAATTATTTTTTGTAAACATTTGCTGCTCCACATTTAATTTTCTGAAACTATATGCCCATCCTTCTGAAAATATGGTAGCTTCGTCCCTTTCAAAATTTTTGCTTGAAGTTTGGACAGTGTCCAAATAATTCACACCCCTAGTATTGGGACGTCTTGTATTGTATTTTATTAACTTCCCTATATGTCAAGTTATTATTTTGGGTTCGATTTTCGAAATCGGAATTTTTATGATATCCTTACGTTTCATGACCTCCTGAAGCTGTTTAGACTATTTTTAGCTGGCAGTCTGTATGTGCGTGTGTGAGTGTATCGCTGTATGTAGACAAATTTTTGTCCAACGCTTTCTCAACAACGGATGGGTCGATTTGAACGGTCGCAATCGATGTATCTTGGCGTAACTTAGAGCCCAGTCCTTTTCTAGCGAAATTAAATCATTTGTTTTTAGTGGTTTTCAAAAAACTGAAAACCATCTCTTACAAATATCATGAGATTAAATAATGCTATCAACGTCATGAAACTTCCATATTGTTTGTCATCATGTCAGCCATTTATAATGACATTTGTATAAACAATTGCTATCTTAGTTTTTGAGTTTTTTAAGAAAATGTGAAAAAACTACGTGTTATTTTCGTTATCCAAATCCATGAGATATTGATGAATCTTTTGAATTAAAATGAGCTGCAAACGCATCCGGGTTATTTGAATATGGAATAACAACACACAGTCCTGGCATTCAATTTTGTTAAAACTTAGAACATAAGGTTTTTGTAATGTTAAGAGTAATGATTTTCTAGCTTCTGTACTGATGGACATATGCGGTACTGATTTTTAAAATTATGTACTGAAAGTACTGATTTCTAAGAAAATTGTTAAATTTTACTTTAAGCTTCAATTTAAATAAGGAAGTAAAACAATACGTGTCGTCGTATGGAATAAACTTGTAATAAAAATTATTTGGAAAATAGTACATTTTACTACAAGAGATGAAAACGTTACTTTTTCGTGAATGAAAATTTATTCACGAGGCGTGTTACCGCCGAGTGGGGCAATTTCATGAACATAAAATGTTTCTCGCGTAAGAAATATAATGTTTTCTATGATAGTAATATTAGTCGAGTCAAATTAGCTTCAAAATCATCAAAATCGGACTCCTGAGGACTTAGAAGTAAGAACGTAATTTGACTCGACTATATCTAATTATTAAATAAGAAATCGACAAAAATACATTCAAAATTCATATTCTATTTTTTCGTGGTTGCTGTGTTTTAAAAACTTGTTAAAATTATATGAAGATACCATAGCAACTACAATTTGTTACTCTTTTAAAACTAGAGGAAAAACCCAATTTTCAAAGGGGATTTAGCCTGCTTGAAAATAGACTTTTCATTTGCTATCATAGAAAAAATACTTTTATTTTCAAAATGTGGAGTCACCCACGGAAAATAGATCAAAATTCTAACTTTGTGTTTTCCCAAGGAATCGTGGCGGAAAGTTGTATTTCACAAAGTACTGATGTTGGTCTCAACAAAATTAAGAAAAGACATAGGTGAGACTAAGGAGACTATAAGGATACTACATATTTTAACTCTTAAAATTTTGTACTGATTTTACTTAGAAAAAAAATGGTCTCCCTAGTAATGTTCCTAGTAATTTTGCAACTTCCAATTTGTCACTGTCGGTTAAATAGCTCTATCCTATTCTTTTAAATATAATATATCCCAAAAACATGTTGTTTTTAACGAATCTTTGGTTAAATGTTTCAGTTAACATGAGACAGAACAAATTTGATTTTGAGGTGTCTTGTATGTATGTATATAGTAGGTTTATCAACCAAGTTTGCATACACGTTTAATAATGCATGGTAAACATGCAAACAAGTTTGTAAACCAAGTTTTGAAACATGTTTTAAAGTTTATGGGCTCCTTAAAGGATATAAAAAGAGCGACATTAACGCCAAATTTCGGCATGGAATTAATCTGAAAATAAATTTTTTTATTTAAAATTTTTATAGTGATTTTAAAATGAGTTTTTTACTTTTAAAATTATTGATTTATAAAATTGATTACAAATCCAAAACAAATTTCAAATCAAACGTCAAAGACTACGTAATTTCTACCGACTATAAATCAAAATTTTGTAGTATGTCTTAAGTTACGGTTCAGTTAAAGTTAACGTGAAGTTAACGTTACCGACTATAAATCCGGCATTAGATCGTTTTAAAAATTTTACCTGTAAATTTCCTGTTGTATGGATTTCCATATGACGTATCAAACCAGATTTCCATTTAAAATCTTTTTGACAGTGTACACATTGAAACGAGTTTTTTTCGCGTGTATGGATGATCTCCACATGATATTTTAATACGGTTTTTCTTGTAAACTCCTTATTACAAAATTGGCATGGAAACTGCAAGTAAAATAAAAATAAATACAGATAACGTTTAAAGGATTTAAAAATTGATTTTGTTTGAAAGACGTAAGTTTAATGGATTTAATCTTACCGTCATTCTTTCCGGGTCATGAGCTAGTTTGTGCCTTTTCCAATTGGGTTTTGACACAAATTTTTTACTACATTTTGAACATTCATATGGTTTCTCACCCGAATGACTTCTCATATGAAGCTTTAATAGCGAGTTGATCTGATATTTTTTATTACAAATTTTACATTCGTAACGTTTGTCTGATATCTATGAAAAAATACAAATTATTGTTAATAGAAGGTTGGGTATTGCTCTTAAATCTAATTTAAGTTTAATTAAAAATACATTTATAAGATTTTTCTAATCAACAACTCATTCATATGAGTATTGAGTAATAATATAAAATTTAAGCAGACGTAACAAAACTTATCCTAGACTCATGCATTTTGTAATGCATCACTAAATATTTTAGAAATGGAAATCTTTTATTGCTCTCGGAACATTACTGTGTGCGCACGTGATGGACACAATATTGTGTTTAAGGTTTAATTGCAATTCACTTTTAATTTTTAATTTAATTAACGTTTTATTATAAGTTCAATTTTGTATTATTACAAATTATAAGAACAAATGTTGATCGTTAATCGTTTTTTTTTTCAGAGTGCTAAATTTTTCACTTCACCACAATTTTAAATTTTAATAATTTGGGATAGGCCCTGAGACGCAGCAAAAATTTCTGCCAGTTTTCCACTATTGTCAACATCGTCGGTCGATTTGGAAAATTCCAACCATGATTTGTTGTGGACGTTGAAGTCACCGGTAAGGATAATCTCACAATTAGGGGCTTTGCTCTAATCTCGTCTACAATTTTTGGCAATAAATTAAAAAAGTTTGGGTTGCGTTTGTTGGGGAACCGGTATAAAGCTATTGTAATAAAAGTAATTTCTGGAAGACAAATCTTTAAAACCATTGTATTGAAGGATTCACCGTATGGCTCAAAATTTTGAAAGTATGTATACGAAACACTCTCATGAATGAAATGAATGCGCCTACACCTTGATGGAGTTTGAAAGCTGATTCAAGCCTATATTTGCGAATTACGCGATTCTATAGAGAGAAAATTTTCGGAATCTTTACTTTCTGTAAGGAATAGAATGTTCGGTTTGTCGTGCTCAAGATGATGCTGCACGTGGTCATGGTTAGCGTTCAATCCACAGATGTTTTGAACATATTTTTAAAATTTTTATTTGATTCATATATGTGTTGTCCCTGCAAATACCATGGACATACCGCTTTATGGGCGGGTGGATTGCGCATATTTGTTTTACCACTTGCAGAATTACATCTTTTCTGTTGTACTGCCATATATGGACTGAGATCGAAAAAATCTTAACATATATAAAATTCAATAATGTTTAAACGGTTGATCTTAGTTTTTTTATGTATTTGATAATATTTTACAAATTACAGAAAAATATAACTTTTATAGTTCTAAGCACTATTTATGAACTCGTGGACCTTTTTTGGTAAGCCTTCCATTAGAGATTTGATACTTGTTTCAGACACATTTTTGGAACAGTTTGCCTATCTCCTTTTAAAATCTTCGATATTTTGGGACACCTTTTTTGTGCTCTTAAAGTTTCTTTTTACAAGAGCCAAATATCTCTCCACTGGTCTTAGCTCCGGACAATTTGGAGGATTGGCCTCTCTTGGTACAAAAACTATGTTATTACTATGGTACCACTCCAGAGTTTTCTTGCTGTAGTGACATGATGCCAAATTGGGCCAAAAATATGTGGACACATTGTGCTGTCTTTTTTTCAAACATTCTTTGATGTATATTTCGGTATTTATAGAGCCCACTGTAACAAATGACTTGCTTCTTTTGTCGCAACTACATATAGCTTGCCATACCAAGAATTTTTTAGGAAATTTTGTCTGTTTTTGGATTCTAAATTGTTCTTCGACATTTCCTCGACCATCAGCAACAAAAAAATTGCGACCCGAAAGCTGCGTAAAATCTGCCAGTACATACACCTATTTTCAAGCGAAAGTACTGTTGGTTTTTGTAAATAAAATGGTACTGGGTGATCCGATTTTAAATCGGTTTTCAATTTTAAATAGCTCAATATTGGTGGAGTATTTTGGTATATAATTTGTTTTTTTATCCTAACTAAATCATTAAAAAAATTAATTTAAAGTTTGATAAAAGTTTTTCAATAGAAAAAAATCAAAAAAAATCAGAAAATAATAGAATTTTTAATTTTATTTCATAAATAATTGACTAAATTGTTTAACAATATTTGATTATTTGATTAATTCATTAAATTTAATTAATATTAATATAATATAAAGTTAATATCTTATGTGACCGGCTTGTGCTGCAATAATTTCGCGCATTCTATCAGACATTGAATTTAACAAATTGATGAAATATTGGCGCCAATCAACGCCTCTTATTATGTTGTGCGATCTCACAATGGCATCCCAGACCTCATCATTATTATGAAACACTTGGTGTTCACTCCTAACTTTGCCTTTGATCTCTGACCCGACATTCTCAACAGGATTTATCTCTGGAGAGAGACTGAAAATACAAATTTCTACATTAATTAAATATTTAAAATTACAAGATAAAATTAATTCACCTCGGGTGATCATCCCGTGTATCGTCTATATTTTCATTAATCCATTGTTTGACAGCATTTGAAATGTGTATCGGATGATTATCGTCAAACAATGGATTAATGAAAATATAGGCGATACACGGGATTTTGTGCTTGATCACCCGAGGTGAATTAATTTTATCTTGTAATTTTAAATATTTAATTAATGTAGAAATTTGTACCATCTCTATTAATTAATTAATATTATTAATATTAATTAAATTTAATGAATTAATCAAATAATCAAATATTGTTAAACAATTTAGTCAATTATTTATGAAATAAAATTAAAAATTCTATTATTTTCTGATTTTTTTTGATTTTTTTCTATTGAAAAACTTTAATCAAACTTTAAACTAATTTTTTTAATGATTTATTTTTTTTATTTATTTATTTCAAATTAAATCAGCATATATACATCTAAGGCGTAGCCTTTTTACAATCTACTTGCAGGCAAGTAAATTTTCTTATGTATATTTTCAATTATATAATATTTTTAGAATTCAAGATGGTGTAAATTGTATACTTAATAAACAAGAAAGTAATGTAAACTTAAAATTACCAGCAAAACGTAATACATTTAAAATTTATTAACATAGCAAAACAGGTTAAACTAATGAAAAATATAAACACAATAGAACCGAAAAAAAAAAAAAAAAAAAAACTAAGCTAAGCTCTATTTATGATAATTAAATTAAATTATTTTAATAATTAATAATTAGTGCAATTTTAAAATAAACGATAATTGCAAATATAGTTTTCATACTTCACCATCACTTATTTCCCTCAGTTGGCACATACAATTGTTTTTCATTCCATATATATGATTAGTTGGTTCCCAGATCATGTATGATTTTATATTTATTAATTAATGAATTCATGTCTTTATCTATTTATCTATTAATCGACATTCATCTATAATTACTTATTTGTTAATTTTTTTATTTATTTAATTTTCTATCTATGCTCGACAAAGAGTAACTAGATATATTATATTCTGACTCCGATAGTAAAGTTACAGTTTGGATTAGGCTTTGGAAGATAGAAATTCAAATGACAGTCTTTTAAATGTTCCAAAAGAGCCAGCAGACTTTATGCTATGATCCAATGAATTCCAAACTTTAATAGCATGAACGAAAAAGGACGATTGTCGGGCTTTAGAATTGCAATTAATTGGTAAATTTATATTTAGTGTCCTGGTCGATCTAGATAGATTTATCTTTTCATACAAATAGTTCGGTTTTTTAAAGTTGATTAATTTATATAAAAAAAGCAACGAAATAAAATCTAGGTAGTTACGGAGAGAGCAACTCAAAATCAATTTAGAATAGTGTGAAATCGATTCACCCATCTTTTTATTATATATATACCTAGCACAAGAGTTATAAGCAACATTAAGTTTTTTCCAGCCGGCCTCTGAACATCCAGCGTAAATAGGAGCACAATATATTAGATGCGGAACTATTAATGATTGGACTAGTTTTAATCTAATATCACAGGGCGTATAACTTGCACACAACCGAAGTTTGCTCAAAGTCATGTAAATCTTGGAACAAATTTTTGAAACGTGGTCATCCCAATTAAGAAAATTGTTTACAATCAGGCCCAAGTTTCTTACTTTATTATGTAGTTGGATTACTTGACCATCAATAAAAAGTTGAGTTGCATTTAAGTTATTTATATTAGTTTTATTGCTAGCAATAATCATTGCTTGAGACTTAGCTGGGTTAATTTTTATTTTATTCCTTTTCGCCCATTCAGAGATCAATATCAGAGTCGCATTTATTCTACTTACGCAGGCAATATTATTTTCTATCGATGCTGAGTCGTATAACTGTAGGTCATCAGCAAAGAAGTGGAAGGATACATCACTAATAGATAAATGAATGTCATTAATAAACATCATAAATAATAACGGCCCAAGAATAGAACCTTGAGGGACTCCAGCAGATGTGTACAACATGCCAGAATATGTATCACCAACTCGTACTATCTGACCTCTATCAGATAAGTAAGAATGAAAAAGAGCTAAAGCACTGTTCGATAAATTGTATTGACTTCGTAGTTTTTCTAGTAGTATAATGTGATCCACTGAATCAAAAGCTTTAGAGAAATCCAACAAAACAAGGTAGGAAATTTTACCTGCAGAGATGGATGTACTCAAGTCATCTATTATTTTTATTAGTGCAGAGGTTGTAGTGTAGTGTAGTGTAGTGACTTTCACGAAAACCAGACTGAAATTGATGAATCATGTTATTTTTATTGAGGTGAGCCAACAATTGTTTCTTCAAAATGTTTTCCAAGACTTTAGATAAGCAAGGCAAAATGCTTATCGGCCTAAAGTCCTGAATATATTCAGGAGTAGATTTCTTGGGTACGGGTATTACAAATGCAGCCTTCCAAGTTTTAGGGAAAATGGATTTTGTTATAGCTGTATTTATAATGTGTGTCACAACTTTAGATATGATTGGTAGCAATAAAATAACGAAGTTAATTGGGATATCATCTGTTCCTATTGCGTTAGACTTTATTTCTCTAATAATTTTACAAACTTCAAGTTCAGATACATTGTCAAAATAGAAAGAATTCTCTGTGGATATATATGACAAATTATTAGAACTTAGATGTTGAGTATGCGTAGTTGAACCAGAAGAGAAGTAGCTACTGAAATCAGAAGGCGAATGGTTACTAATAGCAGTTGGATTAACATTTGTAAGACCGTGCTTTTTAAAATTTGACCACAAAACTTTTGGTGGCAGATCAGTATTAAATACTTTCTTGAAATTATTAAACTTGGCTTTTTTTATAATTTGACTAACTTTGTTCCTATATTTAGTAAAACGTACCCAATTATGTGGAGTTTTATTGAGCTTCCAACAATTATATAAATAGTTTCGTATATTGATATGAATAAGTATATCAGAGTCAAACCATGAATCATCATTAATTTTTTTTAGTTTAATAAGCCTGAGAGGAGCAAACCGATTTAATAGTGAAAGTACTAGACTGTTGAAATAAGTCAATTTCTCATTAACATCCAAAATATTATAAATTACATTCCAGTTCAACATTTGAGCTTCCTCAATCAATTTATGTGAATCGATACGGTTCAAATTACGCCGATAGATACAGTTTTGTTGATGTTTGCAGTTAACTTCAAAGTTGTAGGCACCAAATATCATATCATGTGTGGTGTACAATCCAGGCATTGACAATTGAGTAAAAAAACCAATCTTACGCAAGTGTTTGAGCAATAGTAGGTCAATACACGTAGAGCTATTATCTACAAAATTAGTTGGTTCCATTGAGGCAGGAGAAATACCATACGAGTTAATAATTTCTTTGAATTTGTGAGCGCTACGATCAGAGGCTAATAAATTTATATTAAAGTCGCCAAGTATCAAAATATCATCGTATTTACTGGACAATGCGTTGAGAACTCTTTTGAATTTAGTACTAAATTTTACCTTTGGCGGAACATAAATAACTCCTACAAGCAATTTTTCATTAATATTGTTCGTAACTTCAATAAAGATCATGTCGAAATCAGATGAAGATGAGTTTTTCCTAATAATTTTAAATTTCAAGGATTGGTTAATGTATAGAGCAACTCCACCTCCGCGACGGCCGACCCGATCCTTACGAATCAAATTAAAGTCAGGGATAAAGGCCAACTGATCATTATGTTTCTCTTTCAACCAGGTTTCAGATATTGCAATCAAATGTAGTGGTACGCCATTAAGTATGTTTTTAAGCTCATCAAAATTTGACAATATGGATCCCGGATTCAAATGAGCAAAGTTGAAACCATTGCTCTTAGATTTGAATGACGATTTCAATACTATATTCTTAATATTCATTTTTAAAGAAAAGGAAGGTCAAGCCGAAAACAAACAAACAGATAATGAAATAAATAAATTGTACACAAAGCTGTATCAGGAAAACCCGTAAGATTTGTAAAATTAACTTAATATAAATTTAGATTAATATACCAAAAGAGAAAAACAAATAATAGCAATAATACCTGTTACTATAATGCCACCAAAAAAATCCTATATGCTAAAAATATCTAAAAATAAACAAAATGTATTACTGCTTAAACAAAATCAAAAGAATAAATAAAAAATAAAAAAAACAATTAAATGATCAACACTAATTTACACTTAGTTATTTTGATTTTGATTAGAGTTTTATAGTAATTTTTAAACTTTTATAATTTTATTCACTTCAAATTAAAGTAGATCATTAATCAAAATTACATGTCAGGTGGAGCCTTGATTATGAGGAATTAGCTTCCACCGCCTTAACTAGTTCATCCACATGATAAAATGCAACAAGAGAATCTCTGTTTGTTAGCTGTACATACACCGTCCCATTAAAGATTTTTATATGTTGAATTTTATGAGACTTTTTCAAAGATAGAGCCATCTTATGCACCTTATAGTATTCTGGGGTCAAGTTCTGTTGAATGTAAATACGCGACTTATCCGGAAAACCATCCACACTGTTAAGTAGTAGTTGTTTTCCCATTTTCAAATACCGATGCAGGAAGTTGTTAGGATAAAAAACAGAAGTTAGGATAAAAAAACAAACTATATACCAAAATACTCCACCATTATTGAGCTATTTAAAATTGAAAACCGATTTAAAATCGGATCACCCAGTATCATTTTATTTACAAAAAAGCAACAATACTTTCGCTTGAAAACAGGTGTACGTTGCGTCGCCCATTATACAACATGAATATTATTGTATTAAATTCGATTTTAATTTCCAAGCCCTACTTTTGGCGTCTAAATTTTTTGCAGCATTCCTGTCTGGAACTTTTTGGACTTTGTATGTTTTCAAACCTACATTGGCTTTAACTTTTCGCACCAAATAGTCAGCACTGGGCTAACCGGGCAGCTTTTCTAGCAGATGTGTTTGGAGATCTTTTCAATATGCTTTCAATTTTCTTGGCTTCCCTATATCATGTGGTCCTTGTTTTCTTCCCGAACCAGGTGGTCAAATCGATGACCACCTCAATCGAGGCACAAAGCCTACACATTATATGTTGGTCTGATTCCTCAGAAGAGCTAATGAGCGGTACTACTTCTGAGCGTTGCCTAGCTATGACTGGGAGTTCTGCCGTTGACTAATTAAAGGTCCAAATACATGTGCAGAATTCAGCATGCAGAGAAATTAGAACATGTGTTGTTATATGAGAGCAATTACATGTAAATTCTGCATGCAGAAAAATTCTGCAAGATATCTTTAATTCTAATTTCGCTGCACAAAGGCAGTGCTACCACAATAAAAAAAACAAAAACTACTTGAAAACTCAGATAAAAATGAATGATTTTGACATTTTGTTTGAAAATGAATTATTTTTTTGATAACTCTAATAAAAATGAATGAATTTTTTTGAAAATGAGATTATTTTTGTAATGATTATTTGTTTATAAAAATATTCAAATATTCTAAATAATCCAAATTATAAAATAATTAAAACTAATATTGTTATAATAAATAAATTTTTGGGAAAGGATTATCGGAACAGTGGTATATGTAATTTGAACTTAAATTTTAATTTAGACATAAATGTTTTTAGAGGCAACGATTCAATTATTTTCTTCTATCTTTTAATTAAAAAGACAGTTTTCTTTAAATTGCGACAACTTTCACTTATAACTATTTCATAATACGTAAGAACATGAACTGTCATTGTTACGAAAATTCTGCACGTTAAATATAAAAAAATTCTGCACATCTATTTTAGATGCAGATATGCGTGCAGACTTTCTGCACATGTATTTTGGGCATAAAGTTCGTCTCCCAGCATCTTGGCAAATCATATCTCCTGCCATTGCCAGTGGTATGGGATATCTCACGCTAACTCATATGTCAATGGCAGGGATTGGAGTACGCGAGGTAGTCAGACGGGTAGATCAACATTGATCATAATCGATCAAAATCGACCCCTACTGCCTCTCAAAATCGACCCCCAAATATTTCATACAATAAAATCAAAATATCTTCTAAAATTCCCGAGTTAATTTATATGCACCTAAGTTTTATGCAGACCTTCAATCAATAGCAGTCCCCTTTCCCACGCTCTCACTTCTCACCCGAACTTCATCTGATAGATTTTTATTTTGTCGTTCAAATATTTTAAGATATATTATTTTATTTTTCATTTGCTTCGCTTCTGCTACCTTGCAGACGTTCGATCAATAATACTTTTTTTATTGCATATAAATTAATCATCAAAATCGAAATTTTAAAAAATAGTTTGTTTTGCTTGTAATAAATATTTGTGTAACTGTTGCAAATAGTGCACATTTGTTGCATGATGAATGAAGCTGCAACTCGAGACGAATTCGAGAGCTGCCACCATGCTGATTGCAACTAATATGCTTTTTGCACGTGTTGCACACAACATTTTTTCTGCGATCGAAATAATTAAAAAATACTTTTATGTTTTACTGATATATTATGAGTCGTTTAGACCTTTGTTGCCGAAATAATAATGATACTCTTAATTCCCAAGGGAATTATAATACAATTTTAACTAAAAAACAACTGACTTGATCAATTAAAACGCAAATCATGCCAATCACGTGAATTATTAGATGTCGATTACCTTGTGAAGCTTAATAACCCTCGGGTAGTAAACGTCTCCCGCGGGAATTAACATCCTTATAATTCCCTTGATACATAAATAACTATTTTCACTTAAAATAAACTTTTTGCGTTTAAAAAATACTTTTTGCACTAGTGCAAAAAATTAAACTCTTGCCACATTACATAGTGCAAAAAATAGTCACTTTTTGCACGATCGTAGAAAATTTTTTTTGAAGAGTTTCCGCACTTTTATTTTGATCAATAATTACTTGTTAAATAATTAAAAATAAAAACAATAATTGTTATTAATAGCGCTAAAACTAGGGATTAGCCATATCTTATTTACCTGATTTAGAATCTACAACGAAATTTACTTACCTTTTTAATATTAATCTCATCATGTTCCAATTTAATTTGCCCAGAATTATTAGGAGTTATAGTTTCCTCACTCTCGGTTTCATTTATTTCCTTTTTAATTTTCTCTGACTGAAATTGAATTAAAATTGTTAGTTTCAATTTATTTCTATTATTACGGTAAAATATATACCTCTTGCAAATATTCCGGTTCTAATTTAAAGTTTATTTCATCACTAATTACGAATTTTTCCATTTTAATTTATAAATTTAAATATTTTGTCAACTAGTGATGGGAACAATCGAATAAAAACAATCGAATTATTCGATTGTTGAAACATTTCGAATTATTCGATTGTTCATAACAGACACCGAATAAAAAATTCATTCGAATAAAAATAGTTACTAGTTTTTTTATTCGAAGTGTTTTCATTACTAGTTTTTTTATTCGAAGTGTTTTCATTACTAGTTTTTTTATTCGAAGTGTTTTCATTACTAGTTTTTTTATTCGAAGTGTTATCATTACTAATTTTTTTATTCGAAGTCTTTGTACTACTATTTTTGTTATTCGAAAGGTTTTTTTATTCGAAGTGTTTTTTTATTCGGAGTGTTTTTACTACTAGTTTTGTTATTCGAAAGGTTTTTTTATTCGAAGTGTTATTTTCCGAAGTGTTTTTACTACTAGTTTTTTTATTCGAAAGGTTTTTTTATTCGAAAGGTTTTTTTATTCGAAGTGTTTTTATTTGAATAACTATTTTTTTATTAGTAATTGAATGGAACAATCGAATAAATAGTTATCGATAGGTTGAAAAATAGTTGAACTAGGTCCTGTAGGTAGTTTTCTTTTCTTGATTTAAAAAATTATTTGCAAAATGTTTCTGAAAATACTTCAACTATACAATGAGAAATCTAAAAAGCTTTGAGCTATAGTTATTTAATATTTTATCAAAATTTAAAAGGAATAATTGAAGAATTATTTTATATATATTATTGATAAATATTTGTTTGTGTATCTTTGTCTTTTAATCCCTACAAAAAACTATTTTGCTGAAAAAATTGGTATTTGATGTGAGTTATTATTTGAAAAAATTATAAATAGAACAATAATATCCTAATAATATCAAGGGATGATAATTTTACATTATTTTTTATAATAGGCGTAGGTACCTGGTAGTTTTGTTTTGTTTATCATTCATTTGGAAATTAGTGATTCAACAATTAATTAAATAACAATCTAGGTCCTAAAAACGAGTTGTTAAAACATCGACTTTATATATTTATATGTATAGTAGTACAATAACAATGAAATAAAAAATATTACATCAATGAAAAAGTATTTGAAGAAAAATTTTATTTTGTGTTTTGTTTTTGAGGATACTTCAATTTGTCATAAATAGATTATAGTAAAACATTTTGTTTCGTTTTTTGAGATAAAGGAGTAAAATAATTTAATGACTATTGTAAATTTGTAAAAGTATATGTATGCGCGTTGTTTATTTATATTTAAATATGAATTTTTTCTTGGTAGTGAATGAATTACTTTTGGAAAAGGAATAGAAGAATTTTATATATCCGTTGTTTATATACGTTTAAATATATTTTTCCGTTGTAAATAAATTAATTTTTTTGTTATTGAAAAAATTGGATTTATTGATTTTGACAAAAATATTATTCGGAATTAAAACGAGGATTTTAATTAGAATTTTTAGTTTATTGTTAAATCTTAACATTTTGGGATTTCATTAAGTAGGAGAAATTAAACAAACTTGTCTGTTGAATATATTGGTTTTGCGTAGTTTGATTATTGTTGAGTTATGACTGTTGATTTAATTAACTTAAGATGTAACAGGTATCAAGACATTAAAGTGTGAAACTCAAAGTGTTTGCTGAAGATTTTTTTGAAATATTGTTTTATGAAATTTATCTATAACGATTGTAGGATTTATAGGTTTAAGATAGGATACCCTTACCACTGTACCAAAAGATTAATTATAGCCATTTGTGATGAAAGTAATTTTACACGAATTAACTGCTGATTAGTTTACGAATAGATAAGCAGGCAAGGTCTTCACTGTAAACAAGTACATATTCAATATAAATGTTTTTCAAATGAATAAAATGGACAAATCACATAATGTTAATCTGTTGTTACTTTACGCAGATAACTGATTTAATAAGTTTAATGGAAAAAATAAAGAAGACAAAGTTTTTTTTATAATTTTACTCTTACTTTATGTATATTTACCTTGTTAGGCCATCTTCTGGATTCTCACTTAGGCCATCTTCTAGACTGTTAGAACGAAGGCGGAAGCAAAGTTGAGAATGTTTTGGGTCCTAAAATATTGGAAGACATCATAGTGGCAATAAAAGATCAAAATTTGTTGTTTTCACTAATGTAATGATTGATTCGTCAAGCAAAAGTAGCCAAGCTTGTTTTATTACAATACAGTACTTTTTATGAGTAACTGGCTTACAACATAAGTTTATTGATTTTTACAAAAGTGCCAATGAACCAGCAGATAGTATTTTTAGCTATACTTCTGAGTTCTTAAAACTCTAAATTTAAAATTGTCTAGTGTTACTCCATTGAGGACTGATAAAATGGCCTCATCCATTACACTTAAACTTTGAAAGTGCTAACCAAACAAGTTAGAATAAAATACTGAAAACCCATGTGATATTAATTTTTAAAAAATGTAGCTAGCTCGTTTAACTCAATACTCAAAATACGCATATAGACATATTCATCCTTACCTAATAGAAACATAATTTTTTTATTATTAAGTTTTTTTTTAAATAGAAAAATGAAGTGGCCAAAATCCAACGAGTTTTTTAGTTTTGTGACCCTAGGGGTGGTGTGTTCTACTTTGTTGACGACAAAAAAACACTTCGAATAATTATTCGATTGTTACAACATGTCGACTACTATTTATTCGATTGTTGAAATCATTCGATTGTTCCCATCACTATTGTCAACACTCACTCACAAATAACAACGTCGCTACAACAACAAAACCAATCAAAATCTGACATACGTGGTTTTAGAAATCGTTACTTTGGAAAAAACGGATCCTGTTGTGGTTTGAAACGTTTAAACCGTTGTTTGTGTTGGAGTCGTTCATGAACTCGTATTTTTGTATTAAAATGTATTTTGTATTAAAATGTATTTGTTGATAGGGTGTAAGAAATAAATAAAGGAATTGCTGTTGTAAACTTTTAAAAAATACAAAAGAAAACACAAGCACAGTTTAAGTTCAGATATTGTAATATATAAGGGATGTGGTAAGGGTCATGGAAAAGATGAATAATAAGAGATATGCATCTGGGTTAAATATAAATATGTTGTTTGATTCAATTGAAATAATTGGGCCGAGTCTGATGCAAATAATGAATTTGTCACTACAAGTAGGTAAATTCCCAAATTGGAAGGAATCAATAGTAATTTCGGTACGAAAAGTTGCAAATTCATATAGACTAAGGATTTTAGACCTATAAACTGATTACCAGTATATGAGAAAATATTTGAACGTCTTATATCAGATCATCTAAGGAATTTTTTAGAAGGTAATGGTATACTGGTGGATCATCAGTCTGGTTTTCGTAGTAACCATTGGTGTGAGGTAGCAATGGTTTGAATAGTAAGCGAGTAGGATAGTAACCGATTCGTATAGCATACTTTTGAACAGAGTCCAAAAGAGCCAGGATGGTAACAGATGTAGCGCCCCAAACAACAAAACTCCATGCAGGGACGAATATAGGACTTATAAATGTGGAGTAGTTGATAAGAAGTGAAATATTTTTTACATCTATTGAGGAGGCCGAGTTTTCTTGACGCACTCTTTGCCACGGCCATTATATGATCGTTCCAGAGTAAGTCATTGGAAATTATGACTTCTAGTAAACGAATGCTTTCACATTTTCCATTTGGTTGTCACACATATTAATTGAAATATCGTTGGGAAACTCGGTCTTTGATCTGGAAACAATCAATAGCTGTGTTTTTGTGAAATTAAAATTGACCAAATATTTGTCACCCGGCGAACTTGTTTTAGGTCTTCATTGACATTTATGGCAGCGTCACTCCGGGTGCGATTTATTCGTTCTTACATTTTACCCTTTGAAGATAGAAGGACGAATGATTTGTGCTGTGTACTATCATCTGCAAAACTATTTATTGGGTTACGGGTGATTACCAGATTTTTTAATTTATATCAACAGTTGGTTGATAGAAATTAAAAATAAAGTGTGTGATAAAACTGATCCTTGTAGTACACCAGCGTTAATTAATTTAGACTCAAGAAGAAAAGCCATCTATAGACATCTTTTGTTTCTAAATCCGTATTGGCTGTCAGATATCAAATGGTTGTATTGCAAACAATGTGGATATATGTGAATTAATATGGTGCTCGTATATTTTGGACAGAACTGGGAGTAAGGCTATTGGTCTATAATTTGAAATATATCATTTCATTCCTTTTTTGGACAGGCTGGCCATTGTCCAACTTCCAGCAGGATGAGATAAATTGAATAAACTTAAATTGAATATTTCAAAAACGAAGTGCATGAGAAGCAATATAAAGAGACTGCAGATCATATTGATAATTGATAATGAAAGGATCGAAAATGTAGTAGAATTTAATTATTTGAAAGTTTAGTTGGACGAAAAGTTAAAATTGGATAAAAATGGTGAATATATGTCTGTAGAAAATAGCGCAGAAGATTGGATTTTTAAGTAGAATAAAACGTTACGTAAATGTTAAAACATCGATAATGTTATACAATGCTTTGGTTATACTGCACTTTGATTATTGTTCTGCAATGCTGTACTCAGGAGCAAGTTTCATTAAGAGAAGACTACAAATATTTCAAAATAAAGGAATGAGAATGATATTAAAAGGATGCAGTAGAGTGCACATTGAAGATATGTTAGATAAATTGACGTGGATGAATGTAAATCAAAGATTGGTATACAATAGCATAATTTTTGGTTTTAAGATGAAGCATATAGGAATCTTTCACATTATCTTAAGAACGGTACTTCAACTGTATAAGATATACAACCGTATAAAAAAAGTGGAAGAAAAAATCGACAAAACACTGGACGAATGAAACCACGACCGACTGTAACTGAAAAATCGGCTTTAGCGGTGTGCGTTTATTAACGTAAATCTCAAGCAACCGTCGTTTACGATATGCCGTGTCTCAGATGCTCAAGATGAACGGATCTACGTCCCCGAAGTACTCAAAACCCAGTTCCGATCAAAGATCATCACAAAAATTTCGACAAAAGGCCGTCGCTCCAGTTTTTTGGATAAAGTAGCAACTACTACAACTAACTGGCCTCACCGCTTCAAGTCCTCCTCGTCATGGTTGGTATTGAAAGAAATCCTGGACCAACTAAAGCATGGCATTGTGCAATATGTAAACATGTAAAGAGAGAACACTACATCCGTCCAGTGTAATAGCTGAATGGTGTCATTTCAAGAACTCTGCTCAGGTTTTGCTACACATAAGCAAGGGACCCATAACTATAGCACAATATTGCCTTACCATAACTCAATCTTCCAACACAAGTTCGCAGCAGAACACAATGTGAATTAACACGTATCCGGAAATGGAGGATTTCCGATGAAGAATTAGTTTTTGTGTGTGGAGAAGTTCTGCTGGTGATGGTGTGTCGTTGTTATCTGATCTAAATATTTCGTTAGTTGGGTCAAAAGTTTTGACTCGGTTTTGACTGTCGATGGATCATGATAAGATATATAGGGTTATACATTACAAGCAAGGAAGGTTTCCAAGGTGTAAAAATTTGAAATGTTGAAAATTGTTGGGCAACTCTGCGATGTTTGAACGATTGTTACCCGTTGATGTTTCGCATACTGTATCGAAGCCTGTAGGTTTTAAAGCTCTAGTTGCATCGTTGAACTAGAGTGACGGACAGAACTAGAAAAGAAATTTGAAGTTCTAATTCTGATTTTATGCAGTTATATGATAGTATTGTAGTGGAATTTAGTGTCGACTATGGCCGTTTCTTTATCGGATGACTGAACAATGTATCTGTGAGACATGGTCGCGTTCAACTTTAATTTCTGGCTCTATTTTCGGTAGTTGATTCAAATTTCTCCAACTAATATAAATTTACAAATTTTCTTCATTTACAGCGTATTTTACCACGATGTTATATGTTTGTTATCGTTTGTATAACTTCAGACAGTATGTATGTAAGTAAGTATGTTCACGACAATTCTCCATGTAACAATGCGTTTTTACGATATCATTCCATTTGGTTAAATTTTAAATCGATTTGATTCAACGTGAAAAGAATTAAACGAAATTACTAAAATGCAGAAAGGAAATAATTTTAAATTTATCATTTGAAATAATAACAAAATTATTAAAAATTCTCAATATGTAATGTACACTAGTATAGACTAATTTTATAATTGACAATTCAGTAGTTTATAGAGTTTTATCTCTATTAATTACAGTTATGATTTACAATGTTAATTCAATCGTTTTCATCAGGCAGCATTACTTCTTCTTTGTAAATCGTTTCACTGTAACAGGTGCTATAAGGCAAACGAGATGATTCGTTTTCTTCAATATTGAGCTAAGAAAAAGTAAATTAAAATAAATAAATAAACAAATTGCATTATTTTAACAATGTCGATTAGACAAATACCAAATTGTATAAAAAAAAGTGTATGCAATGCTCAGTCGCTTTTTTCGTGGCGTTAGGTCATTCCTGAATTCATTTACTAATTTTTTAAAGCAAACACATACGTCAAAAATGATGAATTTTTTCTGCAGAAGTTTTTACTCGAGTTGGTAACTCTTAGATTTAACTCTTTAACTCTTTTAACTAATTACTTTGACTGATACATAAATGAACGAACGCACATGAAAAGCAACTTTATGTCTACAAAAATTATAAACAAATGCTTTTTGGCACAGCGTCAGGCATAGGCTTCAATAAATAAAAAAATGACTTACTTCAGTTTGTGCGGTAGTAATATATACGATTAAGTCTGTTTCAACTAAACCCATTGTCTCCGATTTTATATTTTTGGATAAGGTTGTCGTAACATTTATTCATCGATTTGCATTCGACATTTGATAAGAAGCCTCCTGTTTTTTCAGAACTAATTTGTAATATTTTCTAAAAATAAAGATTTTTTAACTAAAATTGTTCAGAAAAGTGGAAACTGTAATAAAAGAGAGAAAAACGGAAGAGAGAGAGAGAGAGAGAGTCCAACGTCCAAAGAGTCCAAACGTCAAACTTATGAATTTCATTCTATTTTCGGCCCAAGAAATGGAATATGGGTATATGTACTTTCCTTGATCAAAAGTAATTTCAGCTTGGTAAACACTTTGAAAATGAGCTGCAAACATATTACTTCGGTCTGAAAGACCTAAGAATTGCATTCATGAGCTAAAAGTGAAATTCTTACTCCCACTTTTTTTGGCATTTCTCGACGTTTTAGGACCTACTGATTCTAAAAAAGCCACACAAAATGTATGTCTGTCTGTCGGCCGGCATTTTTTCTAAAAATAAGATTACTCAATGGGAAGAGCCGAAAGGACGATGTGTTCGATAACTGTACCAGAAGTGTGTCAAAAAAATCGTCAAGTGTGTCAAAACAAGGAAATTTGCATATTTTTGGCTCAAAACACGTTCATTTTTTTAAGTGATTACGAGTAGGAACATTGAATTTGGAGAAATCTTGATGGTCGAGATTGGTATGTGAGCAAAATCTAGATTATTGCATTAAAAGTTCGTTAAAAAAAATGTTGTCAAGGGTTACATTAATTTGATTCAGTTGAACACTTAATTCAATCTAACCTTATTGTAATGATTAAACAATATAACTGCATGATTTGATTTTAAATATTGTTAATTTTAGCAGAAATAACGATTTAAAAAAATTAATTTTTATCACCAAAAAGTGTGTTCATTTTAAGTTCTAATCCCGACTCAAAAGTTTGAAGAATATCTCTTCTTTTTATATTTTTAAAAATTAAATAAACATGAGGGAGTATGAGTTGATTCGCATATCTTTAACTCGTCGTGCATATGATTGCATACAATGCAACAAAACCAGTTAATAGCAGATTGTTTCATTTTTTCCAAAACGTTTTTCTTGTTTTTCTATCGATTTTTAAAACATAACCAAAAGTAAGAACCACCCGTTTGTCAATTAAGAATACAAGCATAAAGAACTGGAGACGTTCATGTATTGTAAAGTTTCATTTCTATTTATAATATTTCGTTTCATTATAATAAAATGAAAGAAGAGAAATTAAAACGTAGCAATTCTTTTGTTTCTTTTGTTTCATTTTTTTCTTATTTAAACGTTGCAAATAGAGTGCAAGTATATATAACAAAAATCATTATAACCTTGATGTTTTACAGGGAGGCCGAAAAGGAGGCATATCGATTGAATGTTAATAAAAATGTTTATGAAAAAATGCAAAGTAGACATATTATAAACAAGAAAATGGAAAAGTGTGGTGGTTGAGTATGAATCTAGTCTTTACTGTTAGTGAGCTGGGGCCGTTAACTACAAACTTCTAATTTCCTGTCAACCCACCTGTACAGAACTCAAATTTGTTCTGGAGTTGATGTAGGTTTTCTTATAAATGCTACCTATTAAATATCACGTAGTTTGGCGGGCATTACATGATTTATACAAACGGAGTAGTTGTAAATGGTTTAGTTTCAATTAATAGCTTAGTTTAATAAATAAAAAATTATATTTATCATTTACAATTATTTATTATTTAATTATTTAATTATTTCTCTTTGGACTTCTGGAATACAACTGATTTTTATTATTAAATTTGATCTTGTTCATCAAGGTCTAAATATTATTTTAGGTTAGTAATTCATTAAATGTATATATATCAGTTTATTTTTATACCTATACTTATATACTAGTAAATATGTAAATCAAAAAATGATTAAATTTAAAGTTAGGTATGCAGCTTTATTTTAACGTACGTGCCTACGTACAATACTCTCGTTTCAGCGTTTTGAGTATGTATTTCAAAATGCTAAAATTTCAAATGCAATACCTTGTAGCACCATCTCGCGTTTAATTAACAACATGCTGAGTAATCGTGTATTCAAAGTCCATCTAAATAATTCCTGTAGTAGGTCCAAAATGCTTAACAATGGTTTGCCACAGGGTTCCGTCCTGGTGCCATTACTTTTTAATTTGTACATCCATGACATTCTTGACACAACATCAAAGAAATTTGGTTACGTTGATGATTGGACCCTGGCCACCCAAAATAAAGACATGGGTGTCTTGGAAGATGTGCTCTCAACTGACCTGGCGATAATGAATGACTATTTTCGAACGTGGAGCTTATTTTTTAGCCTAAGTAAAACCGAGAGTTCTGGTTTCAACTTAAACAACAAACTGGCAAAACACGAAATATCAATGTTATTTAACAGCTCTGTGATTAAATACAATGTGATGTACGCATATTTGTCTATTGGGTAAGAATTGTTAATAAAGATACATCGGGCAACACGATGCTGACAATAGAAAATGTGCACATATGATGATCCGCCATAATGTAAAATATGAAGTCTTGAATAACATATAAAATGAACGAGAAATAAAAGTGTCAATAAAGATTATAAAAAATTACATTAAAAACGTGTTATTTCTTCTAAAGTTATTTATTTATGTTATAGTCATAACAATGGCGACGCAGGAAAATCAGGATAACGTAAAAAAATAGATGAATGATATCTATAATAAAAAAATAAAGTGTTTGTCTGCGTGCGCTCTCCAGCGAAATCTGTAACACACAGGAGTCTGAAATTTTGCCTTGAGAAGGCCATTAACAGGTACTAATGCACCTCGGAGCCGAAATTTTAAAAGAATTTTTAATTTAGTTTTCTTAATTAATAATTTTAATTTTCCTAATGGTTTGCCTAAGTGTATATTATATTTTATACTTATGGCTTTTTTTCAACTTTCACTCAGTTATCTTTGATCGATTTTTTTTCCGCAAAACAGAATTACCATTCAAATGGAAAATTAAAGTTTAATGTGACAAACAAATCCATTTAGATGAATATTATATACATTTATATATTTATTATATACATACATGATACAATTATATGCATCCAACACATTACGTTGCAACAAATATTTTTAATTTACAACAAACATCGTTCTTGGTTTGGTGCATATACATGTGTAATACATATTTCATTTGGTTTATATATATGTTACACATGTTCAAAATATAGAAAATGGGCGTTTCTTTTTCTCTTTTTAGAAACATTCATGCAGCAAGTTTTTGTATTGGAACCTTTGTATTGAAGAAAAGGATTATGAACAATAATATCAAAGCTACAGGTTGAAAGTGTTGTACTTATTCAAAAAATATGCGTCCCCATTAATTTCAAAAACAAACAAACAATGTAGGTTATTTGAAGAAATCGGTAAAATATATGCAAATATCTCAACAAATAAAGTATTTTGACTTGTTTTAGATTAGTATATAAATCTGGATTTACAAATGATATTATTCTTATTATTATTTTTATATTATACTACAAATTAGTCTTATTATTATGTTTGTCCAAATTTTGAACTCTGGCATAAATGTTGAATTAAGACGATGGTCTTAAATCGACAAAACCCAAAAAACGAAAATCTTCACTAAAAATGCTGTCATTCTTAAACCGGTTTTTCCATTAGTATTAAACATCAGCGCTATGCATATTTAGTCTGCTCTTCAAAGTTTTCTTTCAGTGACATGCTCCATTACCAATAAAAACACACAGAGCGCATGTAATTAATAATTGATAAAATAATTGGTAAAATATATTTGAAAATCCAAATTGACTTTATTTAAGATCAGAAAATAATCTGGATAGATTGATAAATGAAATTAGTCAACATGAAATGGTACGTTAAACAGCAAATTTTGGTGCGGAGTGCCTATTTTGTATCGCAAGTATGACGGTTCTAGAGTAAGTCATTCACAACTGTAACACCCAATAAACGAATGTTTTGACGTTCACCTAATTTTTCGCGACACATATTAAGCTGATTAACGCGAAAAATTGCAAGTGTTTAATTTAAACTCTCCGAAACTCTTTACCAATCACTTTCAAATGTTGACCTTCCGTTCAATTTTCAAACTATCTGGATTGATCAGCTAGAATGATAATGATCTCTGTTATTCATATTTCCCAAATGATAAAATTAAAATAGGCTCCTTCTATTCTCATTACGACTCTTTGAAATTATTCTTACTAATTCAACAAAATGTACGCACACAAACTTTTTATAGGCGTGACAACGTACGCCGGGTCCTGCTAGTATAAAATAATTAAATACGACGCAACAAAAAATAGATAATTTAACACGAGCAAAATACAAATTGAAAAATTTAAGTCTTCCTGACTTTTATTACGACGAAAAATTATAAATTATCACAAAATAGCACAAAAAAAATATAATTTATGTTGTTAGTTAATAAGAAAAGTTAGTTTTATATAGGCTCCTGAGGATAGCGTTATAGCTGAAATTAATCGGGTGGGCTACTTAAATAAATAAAATTCAAAAAATTTTGCGGAAAAAGACAAGTGTTTAAATTGAAAATTTTTATAAAATTACAAAAAAAATAAGTTCAATACGACGAAATAAAGTGAATTTTCACCTACGCAATAATAAAATAGAAAATAATTAAAAATGGTAAACGATGACGCGCTTACAGTAATTGACCCAGTAAACCATTTGACCCAAATACGATGCAATGGAAAATTTATAAGTGTCGGGTTGAAAGTTTTTTCCGACTTTTTCAAAGTTAGTGACGAAAATGATAAAAAAATCAGTTATTAGATTTTGTTGGAGTTAAAGCATTTGAGATGCTGTTTAATTTCTGTGCTCCGGAAGAACCGGGAAAAAATCATACGACGAATTGTTGCAGATTTTAGAATTATATTACTCTGCGCCGGTCATAGAATTTCACGAAAGGCGAATATTTTATGAAATTTAACGAAAAGAATGTGAAACAATAAAGGATTTTAGCATTCGTATCAAAAGTTTGCCACCAACGTGCAATTTTGGAAGCAGATTACCGGAAATGATAGTTGACAAGTTTGTCGCCTGTATGAAGGATAAAACTTTTGACAGATTATGTGAAGAAGAAGGATTGACGATCGATAAAGCAGTAACTTTAGCATTAAAATACGAAGAACGTGTGAAAACTAATAATAAGGAATTTGATTTGAACGCGGTTCAGCATAAATTGACACGCAGTTATTTCACAACAAAAAATCAATCTCATAACAATCAACACTCTACGAATAGAAACCAGATGAAAATTATGGATCGAGTACCGGGCAAACATTGTGGATTTACGAACCATCTAGAAATTAATTGTCGATACAAGAATGTAACGTGCAATAAATGTAAACGACGAGGACACATGGAATCGGTATGCCGGACATCATGTAAACAACAAAGCAACGTGGTGAGTCATATTTCAAGCTAAAATTTAGATTTAGTAAATACTAATGTTAATTTAAATGATGAGTACATTTATAATGTAGATTGTGGTAATTTGAGTAGGTTAACAGGTATTGAATTAAATATTTTAAATAGCAATGTATGCTTTCAAGCAGATTCGGGTGCAGTTGTGTAGTTACGTTAGTTTTTGAAAGATTACGAGAAGCTGGATTAAAACTAAACAAAAAAAATGTGTATTCTCTAAACCTCAGATAGAATATTTAGGTCACTTGATCTCCGAAAAAGGATTAATTAACTTGAACAAAAACGAGTCGATTTTAAGGGCACCAATTCCTTAGAACGTCTCTGAAGTCAGTGCATTCTGTGGTTTAATAAATTATTATGGTAAATTTATCAGTGATTTGGCTACGAAGTTACAACCAATTCACGCGCTTTTGCAAAAAGACACTAAGTTTTATTGGTCCGAAAGATGTCAGAAGTCATTTGACATGCTCAGGCAGGAGTTGGCTTCCGAACATATTCTGGTGCACTACGACAAAGATTTACCCTTGAATCTTACGTGCGATGCCTTGTGGCGAACATCTAAATTAACTTTTAAAAATTTCAAATTTAGTTGGCGATGTTTTTTTTACGTAACATTATTAGAAAAAAAACAAAAAAACTTCCATTCTAATTTTTCCAAAATATTAAAACTTCTCATTTTTCTAATAATTTTTAAAAAAGTTTATTACAACAAATAAATAGTGTTTTTCGGCTAACGGCTGTAAAGTTTAACTTTACTGCCGCTGGGGAGTAGCTAAAGTCTTACTTTTTAGCCGGCGGCTGCAAAAGTGACGTCATTTTTACTTTTTCTGCCGGCGGCTGTAAAGTAACTTCCATATTTTTACGGCGGCTGTAAAGTAATTTTCATATTTTTACGGCGGCTGTAAAGTAATTTTCATATTTTTACGGCGGCAGTAAAGTAAAATAAAATGATATTATTAATTTGTTCAAAACAGAATGCATTTCAGTTCATTTTAATGAATAAAAATAAAAAAAAATTAATTTCAGAAAATTTATTACCTAAAACATATTTTTAAAAAATTTGATGCATTAATTTTATATTTTTAAACAAATTTAAACGTTTGCCGAAAAAATAGTGTATTGAATTCGGAGCTAAAGTGACTTTTTGTGTTTCGTCTATAATTGTCGGCCTCCCTACGGTCGGCCGCCAAACTATAGACTCAACACAAAAAGTACGACTTTAGCTCCTAATTCAATAATATACTATTCCTCAATATTAAAAAGTTTTTTCTTTGCAATGTAAATTAAGTTCTTGTTTTTCGTTTTGCAAAAGTTTATTTTTCTTTTCGGGATTGCAGAAAAGTTCCCTTATTATATTTTGTTCAAATTAAAACAAATATATATAGTTTGTTATTAAAGAAAAAGATCATTTATAATAAACATTGAAAATTCTATTGTGAATTAAAATTTAAATAACTTTATATTTTAAAAGATCTAATTATTCTGAACATTTAAATTGTATGTGTGAATTAAAATATAAATAAATATTATGTTTAATGTTTGATTCAAATTGTGGAAATTCTATCAAATTGATTTTAAATTCATTTTAATCAAAGATGTAATGGATTTGCTAAGAGGTGGATTAAAAGAAGTAAGTCAATTTATTATTAATTATTGATCTATTGCTGTGGAATCAAGTTGCTGTTAAATTAATCTATTGCTGTGGAATTGATATTGTTGAATCAAGTTGTTGTTGAATTGATATATTGCTGTGGAATTGATATGTAATTGAGTATTTTATACAGCGTGAATTACTAGCTGTAATTTATAGCTTGATTGGAAAGCTATAGCCTCATCGGTAGGATTGGGCGCAATGATTTCACATACGTTACCAGACGGCACGGAAAGGCCTATAGAATACGCATCTAGACTTTTGAGAGACTCTGAGAATTATTCCACGATTCAAAAAGAAGCATTGGCAATTATATATGGTACAAAAAAATTCTTTCAGTACTTGAAAGGGCGTCATTTTACATTGGTCACTGACCATAAACCTTTGTTAAGAATTTTTGTGGAAAATAAAGGTATACCACAAATGTCAGCAAGTCGATTACAGAGATGGGCAATCCACATGTCAGCTTTTAATTACACAATTAAACACGTCAAATCGGAAAATAATAGTGCTGATATGCTTTCACGCTAATAATGAGTTTGATGAGAAGAACGACGGTGCAGCAACGCATTTGCATTTAGTTACAAATAATGACGATTTAAAATTAGATAGGGTCACGCTTCAGAAAGAATCTGAAAATGACGAAATGTTATTGGAATTAAAAGAAGCGATTTATTTCGGAAATTTTCACAACATAGACAAAATTAAATTTGGTCAATTCATTACGAAGCAAGGTGAGTTGTGTGTCGAAGACAATATTGTCATGAGGGGGCATAGAATCATCCCTCCATTACCAATGTCAATTTTACGAGAAACACATCGTTCTCATATGGGAATCGTCAAAACGAAATCGTTGTTAAGGTCTTACGTGTGGTGGCCTAATATCGATAAAGATATTGAGACAATGATTAAGAGTTGTGATCCATGTTTGTCAGTAAGGACAAATCCGCCCAAGGCAGTAAATATCCCGTGGGAAATACCAGATAGCCCGTGGGGTAGGATACACGTTGACTATGCGGGACCTACAGTAGATAAATACTTTTTGATCATTGTTGACGCTAAAACGAAATGGATAGAAGTTTTCAGTACAAAAAGTCCGACATTATCTTTCACGATTCGGGCATTAGAACACTTATTCGTGCGATATGGATTGCCTGACAAGATAGTTTCAGACGATGGAACACGATTTACGTCTGACGCATTTAAAGAATTTACAAAGAAAAACGAAATTAATCATACGTTAACACCTCCGGGTTATCCAGCCACAAACGGGGCGGCAGAAAATGCTGTTAAAACAATTAAAAACACAATTAAAAAAGCAACATTTAGCAAAACAGAGACTGACATTCAAGATATTTTAAATAGATTTCTCACAGATTATCGTAGTACACCTCACTCCACGACGGGTAGTCCACCAGCCAAAGCTTTGCTGGGTTTCATTCCAAAAATCAAATTGGATCTTCTTAAACCTGCCAGGAACAAGATACAATTTAAGGACACGACTAAGAACTTTAATGAGAATTTGAAATTGACATCGACACGAAAAAGTAGACGAAAAATAATAGAGCGAAGTTTCAATATTAACGACCCAGTTATCGTACGTAATTTTGCAAATCCTAATCATCCTAGTTGGGAGAATGCAATAGTAACCAAAATTTTAGAGCCGCCAACCTATCTATGTTCTTTAGATAAAAACGGAAGATTGATTAAACGTCACGTTAATCAAATGCATTTGCGTATTACAGTCAATCATCCAATTCACATTGAAGATATCAACGATAACATAAATAAAAGTAAAACTTGTGTTGAAGATAAATGTGTAGTAGAAAAGAATAAGAATCACAATTATACGGTATTATTTAGACATAAGGTAAATACTAGAGTTCGTTACTCAAGGTAATGATTTGACTACCGAGAATGTTGTAGTAAATGAATTAGATGACATTGTTACAGAAAATGTCGTAGATGACGGTTTGAATGATATCGGACAGCGATTGTTACCAACGAGAGAAAAGTTAAAAAAACCTAGTAGATATAAGGATTAGTATTATGTACAATTTAATCACAATAATAATAATAATAATAATGAAAAAAATATTGTAGTAACTTTAAGGAGGGACGGATGTGATGTACGCATATTTGTCTATTGGGTAAGAACTGTTAATAAAGATACATCAGGCCGTGAATTGCCATAATGTAAAATATGAAGTCTTGAATAATATATACCATGGTGTCCACTTTTTTTTCCAAACAAAATTCCCTGACTTTCCATGACTTTCCAGACCAAAAATATGAAAATTCCATGACTTTTTAAAAATAAAACTAATAATTTTGTATACAAAAAACCTAAAATGTATAAATGTTTTGACATGAATCGATGTTACATGACATGTTTTAATTCCAACAAAGACACAAAATATTTGAAATTCTGATAACTATCTAATTACATAAAAGACCTGGTTGTAGAACTACATATAGTTTTCCTGACCGACTATTTGAATAGCGTGGTCAAATTGTAGAACTGAATGTTTGCTCGATGCTCAATCTTTGTTTTTACCGATGAATCCCATGTCAACTAGAGAAACAGATGAATTTCCCCATCTGTTTCTCTAGTTGACATGGTATCTTCGGCTATTTAAGAGTCTAAATAATGAATGGTGTGCTAAACATGTTTAACTAATTAATAATAATACACCGATTTTTACTAATCACAACAGCATCGAAGTTCGATAAAATGTTCCACTTTTCAAAAATAGAAATCAAAGGTTTTTGAAGTTTTTCCAAGGTTTCCCTTTCAATCGTCATTGTTTTATACTGACGATGTAAACGTTTTTGCTCCAAAAATTACTGAAACCATTCAATTCGGGATTAATAAAATGGTTCCCTTTTCAATAGAAACTCCAACTAAAAATGTGTTCAAAGGCGGCCAAATTGACTCTTAGAAGCTACCGTAGATTATTTTGCATTTGAATATATACTCGTTATATCTAAAAGCTAACAGTATACATAAGCCGAAATTGACAGAACGAAAGCAGCATAACTTCACGGGTAGGAGCTGCCAATATTAAACAACGAACTAGGGTTGCACCGATAAGCAAACTTGCCGAAAACCGATTAATCGGATTTCTTTATCGGCCGATGCCGATTAATCGGCTGCCGATTATTTGATGGAAATGAGTTAAACAAATCTGCGCAAAGAATTACTATATTTTAGAACCTTGGACTTTTCTTCACAAGTCGGGACAGTTTCACCAAAATCGGAACGCTTTGCAACTTTAGTTTAAACTATTATGCAAATGTCGCTTTTATTTTTTTAATTTATAGTTCGGCAAATAGTAAAATTTCTGTAAGTGTTGAAAGCAACTATTTTCCATTAGTAGGTAAAACAATCTGCAGTCCTCAGCTTATTTTTTACCCAATATCTAGGTTGACTGTGGCACATTTGGTAGATTCATGTATTTGGGAACGACTTCGTTGTCAATATTTTAAAAACTTAAGAGTTCGCAATGATAGAAAAATTACTAAGTTTAATATGAAAAATACAATGTTGTCTCAAGTAAGAATTTTAGAAAGGATGAATCCAACATTCATAACACAGTTTAAAGAAGTGCCATTTGAAAGAGCTTTTAATTTAAGTAACATCGGAATTTTTTGTAAAATTTTGCACTACACAGTCCGTAAATTAAAGTCAAAAAAGGGTTATTTCATGTCATATACATGGGCCTCTATTTGTTTCGAACTTGATGTGTAAAACAATTTGAACAAATTTACAGCTAGTCAAGAAGTTTGGTAAAATTTAAAAAAAAAACCATATGTCGATGGCAGTGACTGAAGTACTTTATTTAAAAACAGCATTATTTTAAATTAAGTTTTTCAAAAGTTAGAACTGTCAAGTTATCACAAAAATGCAGAAATACATAAACAGATTTGATTTGTTTTAAACAGCTCTCAATCTTATACATTTTTAAAAAGGTTTTCAACTATGGGTGACTATGGTGTTTTAGAATTTGGAATTTGTTGTCTTTAAAACGCAATAAACAATCAAAAACGCATGTGTTGATAATCGGCCTATTAATCGGACAAAAAACCGATACCGACTTATCGGTAAAATGGTCGATATGGCCGATTACAGATTAATCGGTGCAACCCTACAACGAACCAAATTCGGGCCCGTTTTAGCGAGTCAAGCCTTGGTTATTTAACTTCGGTTTCCGTCTGGGCCAGTTGTAAATGCATAAACTTAACCAAGATTTAGTTAATTATATTCTGCGTTATTCACCTTTCTAATGCATTGTAAGCATGTGAAAGTCATGTTATGTTTATCTTTATTTTTATGAATGTTACTAAAAAGTAACATTCATAAAAATAAAGATAATCATAAAAGTGTAGAAAGCGGTTGGATGCCACAACCTCTTTCCACACATTTAAAGGAGATCTGGGGGAAACATTGGTTTGGTAGACCTGGTTCAAGTCTAATTTGCCAGACTTGGCCCCATGCAACCAGTCCAAACTAGGTTCAAACTGGGGCCGTTTAAAAATGTTAAACCTGGCCCGAACCACAAAAGCTGTATAGCGGGCTTGGCCCAAGTTTGGTACTTTAGCTCATTCTTACCTGGGTTTCGAATAAATCAATTTGAAAAGTGTTGACAATGCCATAAATTCTTATTCTATTTGTACTACTTTTTACTACTACTTGTACTAAATCAATTGACCCTGACGCTTTGAAACACTTTGCTTCAAACACCACCATTCTGAAAATTACTGAAGAAATACACCAAATTCAGTCTTCAGGAGTTTATATGAAAAAATTTCATTTCAAAATTCGAACCCAAAATTGTCAAAAAATTTTTAAAGGCGGGTTTAACATCAACAAAGCTGGAAAACATCCAGCCTATTATTCTGAACAAATTTAAAAGAACTTGCACTCACTTTAACTAAAATTGTCTACAGATTTTATAAATCTATAGTATTTTTTTCTTCGTGCTAGAAAAAGCCCAATATCAGTCGATCTACAAAAAAGAAACAAGATGTGGTAGACCAACAGCTTTACTCCCAGTAATATCCAAAATATATGACCACTATATTCATTCACATATATCAAATTGGAAGACAATCATTTGATATCTGATAGCTAATGCGGTTTTCAAAACAAAATATCAACAGCCGTCCTACTGAACTTTGTAAACCGTTGTTGGAACTGCATACTGATGGTGTACCCTACCCCTAGGAACTGCATACTGAAAGATGGTGTACCCTACCCCTACGTTAGTGCGTTGATTTTTTTTTCTTTACACGAGGTTAGTAGATTAGGAATTTGAAGAATTTTTTGAGGGATTTATTTGAGGTTAAGAAGCTTAGCATTTAAATCACGTAAAAGTAAAACTCTGTTAAAAAGAAAAAAAGTGAAATTATGTTGAAGAATCACGCTAAAATGTCACTGTTCTACATTTAGCTATGTGAACAGTGAATGGATGGCCAGTGGAATTTGTTGTGGTGGGACGAAACAATGTAGCAAGCTCGATTAAGATTGATTTGATCTCCTTAGAAAAATGATCATCCATAAAGTATTTGTAGAATATTGCGAAATCTGCAACATTTACTAAAATGGCTTTTTTTTAGTCTAATTTAATCCCTAGCCCTAATTTTGTCCCCACTCTATTTTAGATTCATATGAACGAACTGTTGTAAATTCACAGTAACCCGATAAGTAGTTTTGCAGATGGTAAAACGGCACAAATCATTGGTCAGCCGATTGGGGTAATCAAAATTTGATCAACTTTATTTTCAAAAACAAAGCTAGTTTGAAAACTGAATTTACCAACGATATTTCAATCAATATGTGTGGAGATTGAATACGTTAATGCGAAAGCATTCGTTTATTGCGAGTCACCATTGCATATGACTTACTATGAAACGATCATTTAATATGTCTATGTTATGACCATGTGTAGAAAACTCGGCCTCCTCCATAAAAGTTAAAAAATACTTCACTCCACATTAATGACTTAATATTTATAAGTAATATATGAATATATGCGTCCCTGCGTCTTGTCAGTTAGTTAGTGCTGATTAGTAATTGTTGAGACTTGTGATCACACGCTGTCATAGCGACAGAATGCAAAGGGTTTTTTTGTACATTGACGAAAAATATTAATTAGAACCTTTACGTAAAATTTTAGAGTATCCAAAAATTTTTAAGAACTGAAATTCAAAATATAACATTAGATAGATTGTATTATAAACTATGTCGCTCGCAAAAATATTTTAAATACATACAAAGGAGACATAAGCAAAATATTAAGAATGCATGCAGTATAATTTTTTTTTATAAAAAAGGTTTTTGTTAAAATAAATTTTTTCCAGAAAATAACAAAAATTCCATGACTTTCCATGACTTTCCCTGACCAAAATAAAATCCCCTGACTTTCCATGACTTTCCAGAATTCCATACCTGGTGGACACCATGTATACACTGAACGAGAAATAAAAGTGTCAATAAAGATTATAAAAAATTACATTAAAAACGTGTTATTTCATCTAAAGTTATTTATTTATGTTATAGACATAACATACAATCAACAGCCAAAATACCTGGGCATTACTCTCGATATGACACTTTCTTTTAAAATCCACCTAGAGAATACGTAAAAAAACTTAAAACGAGAAACAATATACTGCACAAACTGGCAGGCTCGACATGGGGAGCTACTCCAGCTACCCTCCGTACAACTGCTCTAAGTCTGGTTTACTCAGTGGCTGAGTACGGCACACCAGTTTGGTTGAATAGCACACATACTCAAAACGTTGACTGCCAGCTGCATGCCACGATGCGTACTATAAGTGGTACTATCAGGTCCACTCCTTTACCTTGGCTGCCTGTGTTAAGCAATATCACTCCACCTGCACTCAGACGCTCGCATGCGCTCATGCGTGAACATAAAAAGGACACCACGTTACCCTTGCACGAATATTACGGTGACCACACTCGTTGTCGATTGAAGTCAGAAAGCTTCCACATAAAACTGCCAGCAACTTGCTGGCAACTAATTTTAAATATCTTTGATGCCTGGGACACCTCCTGGTATCATTACAACACACCTGGCCTTTCTATTACTAACCCGACTTCTATCCAACCTGGTTTCGATCTGCCACGTCATACCTGGACTACATTAAACCGAATAAGAACAAAATCTGATTGCTGTTGATGGAGTTGAAGCGCAGTCAAAATTAACTGTTCCTTGTTTTTCCCAATTGATATCTTAAAAATTGTGGAGAGTTATTAATGTTAATTGTTATGGATCACCGTCTAGTTGTATTGTATCCAATTAATATAAAGCAACTTGTTTGGTTGTAGATAATTTATGCAAATGAATTACACATATGCTAACTTTATTTTCTTGATTCCCGTTGGGCTGTATCTTCAATGTTTACTAACGACTCTGCATAATTAATAAGTACTATATGGTACTATATAAGTTAGTGCTTATGGATGGTACTACAAGGTTGATCAATGATCGTGTTATCACTTTACAATTATAAAAGAAGATTTTCAATGAAGAATTTCAATGATCAGTTTTAAAGTTTGTGCGTAAAGAAGTTCTGCTGGTGAATATTTCAAATCTTTCTTCACGGTTGCTTGACTATCTTAAAAGAATCCAAGCTCCACTGTGTGGTGTTGCATTTTGTCATTTGTGCATTTGACCCACTTGTAGATGGTCTGCCGTTGTTACATAATTTAAAAGTTTCGCTAATTCGGTCAAAAGTTGTGGCTCGTGTTTTTACACCATCGATCATCATAAATTAAGATAGATTTACGGGTGGGTATCCATCAGAAGAAAGGAAGCGGTGGTCCGGGGAGTAACAATTTGTGTGATTTTGAAAATTGTTTTGCGACTCTGCGGAGTATGAGTGATTATAACTCGTAGATATTTTGCATACTATATCGAAGTCTGTAGGTTTAAAAGCTCTAGTTTCACCGTTGAACTAGAGTGGCGGACTGAACTATGGTCGTTTCACTCTCGTATTCATAAAATGATGCATCTGCGACGCGACTGTATTATCGTCAGCGATAAATTGAATACTGAAGGCTAAATGGCGATTTCCTTGGATTGTGTTCATCTTTAATTGCTGCCTCAATTTGCGTAAGTTGATTCAAATTTCTTCAAAATGCGAAATTTTCAATATGTAAATGTACATGAGTATTATAAATGAACTCATTATATAAATGAAAATTCAATAGTTTATAGAATTAGGTCTTTATTAAATACAGTTTAATTTGAAAAGTTAATTCAGTCGTTCTCCTCAGACAGCATTATTTCTTCTTTACAAATTGTTTCACTGTAACAGGAGTTATAAGCCAAATGAGATGGTTCGTTTTCTTCAATATTGAGCTAAGAAAAAGTAAATAAAATAAATTAAAAAACGAATAGCATTATTTTAACAATTATTCGAGTTGGTTAATTTGAATCTTAGATAATAGCTAACTTAAATTAATTAAATGAACTCAAAATAACAAAATTTTCAATACACAAACGCAAATAAAAAACAACTTTATGCGTACAAAAATTATAAACAAATCCATTTTTAAAACTGCCTAGATCTCTAAAAATACAAAAGTAACTTACTTCGTTCCGTTTTGCGGTATCAATATATTCGGTTAAGTCTGTTTCAACTGAACCAATTTTCTCCGATTTTATAATGTTGGATAAGGTTGTTGTACATTTATTCATCGATTTGCCATCGACATCTGGTAAGAGACCTCCTGTTTTCTTCAGAACTATTTTGTGATATTTTCTAAAATAAGTATTTTTTAACTAATTTTTTTCAGAACATTTTTTCAAGTGGAAACTGTAATAAAAGAGAGAAAAAACAAAAAAGGAGAGATAGAGCGAGGGAGAGAGAGAGAGCGAGAGAGAAAGAGAGAGAGAGAGAGAGAGAGAGAGAGAGAGAGAGAGAGAGAGAGAGAGAGAGAGAGAGAGAGAGAGAGAGAGAGAGAGAGAGAGAGAGAGAGAGAAAGAGAGAGAGAGAGAGAGAGAGAGAGAGAGAGAGAGAGAGAGAGAGAGAGAGAGAGAGAGAGAGAAGAGAGAGAGAGAGTAGAGAGAGAGAGAGAGAGAGAGAGAGAGAGAGAGAGAGAGAGAGAGAGATGGTAAAATACCCTAATGGTGTAAAATTAGTTGATCAGTAGGTCAGATAATAAATCAGATGGAGAAAAATTGAAAAAATAAGCTTAAAATTAGCTGCCATCTTGGATTTTCACTGATTTCCTAGACCGGAATTAATGGGGACGATGTTTTTTGTTAAAAGAGACACTTCACACAGTATAATGCAAAAAGAATCATTTGTGTGGCAATTTTGCCCAAGTCATAATTTTTTTTTTCTGCACTATTAATTTTTTCAAAGTTCGTTTGATAATTCTGTTTGTAATTCGTGTTTTTATTTAAACTAGTATGGTGAATCCGATTCTACTTTTACACAAAACTGTCTGATCCCGAAATTTAAATAATTCTAGCTGATATCCTGCCGCTTGTACCTTTTTATTTTATTTTATATTACTTAGTTTTTCACTTAGCTAAAACATTTGTCTTGACCACTAACAACAAAAAAAAAACAAACAAAATTTAAAATTTCTTTGAATGGTTTTTAAACAGAAACTTTCCACCCCTTTTGGTTCTAGTTATAAGCCGGGGATCTTGTCCGCTATCACATACCATAAACCCGTTGTCATCAGTGTTCTAATTCCCTTTTCAGAATTCAAAATGTTTGGTCGTCGACACCAACAACACCAATCGAATCCTCTTTCTCTCCCTCCACCTACACATTAGATATGCAGTAACATCTAGGACTCACAAACTATAGCTCGTCCAAATAGTAAAATCTGCCAACCTAACGATCCTCTCGGAATTACAGAAGGAAGCGGTGACCTACCACATTTCGATCTGTATGGAAAACACTACTGATCTAGACAGACCGTTTATTGTTAAAATAGAATCCAAGGGAGGAATTGAAAGCTACTTAAAGCTGCTACCGGTGCAGGGGTGTTTGGCTTCATATCTAAACGGGTATTAGCACTGGGTACCTTTGAAACAGTATTTCAAGCCGAAACCTTTACCATAAAATAATATGTTATTCTGTGTGCTGAAGGGGAACACAGTAACACAGATATTACATATAAAGTTGATTTTCTTGGGTTATAGCCTTTAATCTTTATGATTTATAAATAATAACAAATTATTAATATAGAATTAATAAATTTTATTATTACAAATGTTAACATGTTTCAACGTCATTATAAAACGTCATCATCAGAACTAAAATACAATAAAATAAAATACAAAATATTAGAACATTGAATATAACATAAATAGCTTACCAAAAACAATAAATAAAAGTTAAAACAATTTCTTTTTTAAATTTAGTAAAACTAATTATCCAAAAAAATATGTTAAACATATAGAAACGAAATCCTTTGTAATAATTAAAATAAAACAATCAAAAAACAAAAAATTTGAATTTAAAAAAAAAATCATAGAATACTAATTATGAATAAATCAAAGAAATAAAATTTGATGATATATAATTTAGATAGACAGGTTGCACTATTGACTATTTATGAAACAGTTTTTGTTCAAGTCAAAACAAACAACTCCAAAAAATTAACCATTTTCAAAGGAATATCAGAACATATTGTTGTTAATTCTAGTAGTCTTGTAAGTGATGATATAAATACAGATAAATGGTTGGTTAATACAACGGACACATTAATACCAGAAAATGTGAAAAATATTTTAAGTTTAAGGAATAAATATTGCCCACCGGTTGCACATAATTCAGTCCCATACCATAAAATTATTAGTGACGTTGAAAGTGTACTCTTTGACTATGATGAGAACATTAAAATTGAAGCACGTAATAGACTAATATATTAACTAATTTTAAAAATCTAATTGATAATAAGAAATTCTTAACACTTAATGAACAGAAGACTATAACTCATGTTCACCAAACAAAATCCTTTCTCAAAAACAAGCCAGATATAATTGTAACAAAATCTGATAAAGGGAACATTACAGTCGTTTCTCATAAAACCGAATGCCTTAATAAAATGGATGAAATTTTAAATGATACTACTACATATAAACAAATCACTAAAAACTCCATTTCCTCTATAAAAAAAAACATAAATAAGATGGTTCTGTCTTGGAAAAAGATAAACGTATAGATAACATATTTGGCAAACACCTTCGTACATATAATGGTACAACTGCTAAAATGTATGGTTCAAGTAAAGTACATAAACCAGGTTTTCCATTATAAGACCCATAGTTTGTTCTATTGGTACGCCAATTTATAACCTTTCTGCGTTTTGTAGTAACATTTTAAAACCTAGTATAAGCAATACATCAAAGTTTGTAGGTAATTCTGAAAACCTTATAAATAAGATTAAAAATATTATAATACCGACTGATCATGTTTTGTTATCATTGGACGTTTTGTCATTATTTACTAATGTAGATATCCATCTTGTGCTTAAATTGGTAGGAGAGAAGTGGTCAGTAATTAAAAATAATAGTGGTACAAAACTAACAAAATTAGTTTATTGAAGCTTTGAAGTTAGTTCTTAATAGTTGTGAATTCAAATTTAATAATAAAACTTACAAACAAATTTTTGACTCCTCAATCAAGGGATCACCTTTTAGTACTATGGTAGCCAATTTAGTAATGGAATGGATATTGTAGATAATGTTCTTAACATGTTAGATTTTAAACCGATTTTCTTTTTTAGATATATTGATGACACCGTTACTGCAATACCACTAGACAAAGTCAAATACTTTTTAGATAAATTTAATTCTTTTTATAATAGAATACAGTTTACAGTTGAACATGAAGTAAACAAAACATTGCTCTTTTTAGATATTAGGATTATCCATAATGGTGACGGTTCTTTGATTAGACTGGTACCATAAAGATTCGTGGTCGGGACGCTATCTTAATTTTGATTCGTGGCTTCCGTTCTCATACAAAATTAATACTATCTCTATTCTCATACAAATAATTATGAAATTGTCTAATGATAATTTCCATCAAAAAATTTCGATCTTTTAACAAAAACCCTACTCCATAATAATTATCCAATACATCTTATTAATAAAACTATTAGACAGACTAAATTTAAATTGTCACAACAAGATAACAATATTAATCAACAAGTTAACGTTACAACTATCAATAATGAAATCACTCCTGTTAATAACATTAAATTCGGTTCTGTTCCACATATAAAACATTTACATGGTAAAATTAAAATTTATTACATAACTATAATACTAAAACAGTAAGTAGACCTTGTTCTAATTTAGGTGATATATTTTTTTCAAAATTAAAAGATAAAGATCCGATCGAATTACAGTCTAACGTAACTTACCAGGTAACTTGTTACCTTGCTTCTCAAGATGGACGGGTCTACGCCCCAGAAGCACTCGGAACACAATTCCGACCAAGGACCATCACAACAATTTCAACGGAAGGTGCAAATCCGACGCTCCATTTTTTTGGTAAAGAAGCAGCTGTCACTGGCCTCACTGCTTCAAATACTCCTCGTCATGGCTGGTATTGAAACAAATACGGGACAAACTAAAACATGGCACTGTACAATATGTAAAAACATCTTAAGAGCAAATACAACATCTATTCAGTGTAATACCTGCAAAGAATGGTGCCACCTTAAGAACTGCTCAGGTCTTGTCACACATAAGCAATGGACCAAGAACTACATAGCGCCATGTTGTGAAGCATCAAGTCAAAATACCAACAAGAGTAAACAACAAAACACATTACGGATGAACACGCTACCGGAAACATCGAGTGATGTAAAAATTGTGCAACTAAATTGCAACGGTCTCAACGAATAAGATCGACAATATAATAAACTATATGTGCAATAACAATAGTCTAGTCACGTTTCTCCAAGAAACAAAATTAAATGTTAGATCTAAGATTAGTGATAGTATCTGTGATTATAAAATTATAAGGCTGGATAGAGGGAAAGACAAAGGTGGTGGTCTTGCCTTTATCATTCACAAAAGTGTTATTTACCGTACAACCACAGTACCTGCAGTACCGGGAACTGACAAACACCTAGAACAGGGAATTATAATAAAATCCGGAAATACGGAAATAACACTAGTCAATATTTATATACCACCAGTAAGCAGCTGTGATGCAGGTTATGAACCCTCCATAGGACATTTATTTTGTACCAAAGACTGTCTAATTCTCGGAGATGTGAACGCGCACCATGATCTATGGCACTCACATCTAAACACAGATCCACGAGGTGAAAGCATTGCAGATCAAATTGACGGCTCCAATTTTGGAGTCCTCAACGAACCACAATCGACAAGGGTAACAAACAACTCATACTCTTCTCCAGATATCTCCCTTGCCAGTATGTCACTAATGCCAGTTGCAGAATGAAGAACTGAAATTGCATTGGGATCAGACCACGTGCCGATCATAATCACCTTAAGCCCTTCCATAAATCAAATAAGTTCCGAAAAGAAGACATACATTAATTTTAACAAAGCTGACTGGGAAAACTTTACAAATTTTACCGAAATTGAGTTCAGTAAGCAATTTTTACCACTTGACACCCTTTCTGGGAAAAAACAATTCAGATAAATTTTTAATAAGGCAAGAGCTCGCTACATACCAGCTGGCAGAATCCAAAAAATAAAACCAAACTTTCCACATGAAGCGTGTGTGCTTTCTAATAAAAGAGATGACACCCGTAAATCAGATCCAACCGACTCCAGAATTCCGGACCTGAACAAGCAAATTAACAAATTGGTCACGGACCATAAAAGAAACAAATGGAGAGAGTTAGTGAGAGAATCAAACCTGGGTACCAGTAAAAGTCTTTGGAAGGTCATCAAGGGCCTAACTCATCCTCGACAACCACAAAATAGTTGCATGATCTCCTTCGACGATATCCCCTTTGAAAACCACAGGAAATGCGCAAACAAATTTAACATTCAGTTTACAGAAAAGCAACGTAAACACGAGAAAGAGACCAGATCAGTGTTGAGACACATGCGCAAACTTAACACTGACAACTTGGAGGATATTATATTTTCCGAAGAAGAGGTGAAGAATGCAATAAGGAAAATTAAGCGATCAAAAGCTATAGGGCCCGACGGCATCTCAGCCATCATGCTCAAACACATCGGATCCAAAGGTTTGAACTTCCTCACTACTACACTAAATACATCTTTAAATACTCTACAGACACCAAATATCTGGAAAACGGCCAGAATCAGCCCCATTTTATTACCAAGAAAACCGGAAGAAAACGGAGAGTCCTACAGACCAATATCCATTCTTTCATCGGTCGCAAAACTCATCGAAGCACTTCTGCTACCTCAGCTGACAAGATCCTGTAATTTGGCGCCACACCAACATGGCTTCCGGCGAGCACACAGTACAACCACCACGCTACACAGAATACAAAACCAGATCAGTGATGGTCTGAATCAAAATAACCATACGCTAGAACAATTTTAGTCGCACTTGACATGTCACAAGCATTCGACACAGTGTCGCACGCTGCTCTATTGGATGATATCTTCAATACTAACTTGCCAGGTTTAATGAAGCGCTGGTTGTACAATTACCTCAGAGGTCGCCAAACATATTATGTTGAGTTCCGTAACAACAAGTCCAAAATGAGAGTGCTAAGACAAGGAGTTCCTCAAGGCGGAGTTCTCTCACCGTCATTGTTCAATCTCTACCTAAGCAGTTTGCCTACCCCACCAGAAGGAATAACTATCACGTCATATGCAGACGACTGCACAGTGCTTGCAACAGGAAATAACCTGCAGCAACTTACAAATGTCCTGAATACCTACCTTAACATTCTGAATGAGTGGTTTAAAACCAGAAAACTAAATCTTTCCACTGAAAAGTCCACGTCTACACTTTTTACCACATGGACGAAGGAGGTAAATTCAACGCTAAGCATCTGCATAGACAACATACTTATTCCTACAGTGAAAAATCCGAGACTGCTGAGTGTAACATTCAACCCACTGCTTAAACTCAATGCTCATGCACAACTAATAAGCTCAAGCTTGAAAAACAGGAATAACGCATTGAAAGCACTAGGGGGTAGTTCATGGGGCAAAGACAAAGACACGATCTTAACAACGTACAAAGCAATAGGAAGACCAATTATAAATTATGCTGCACCCATATGGACCCCTCAACTCTCAAGTTACCAACACTTATTAGAATTGAACTTTTACCACTAAGAGACAATATTAATTCTTTTACGAAAAGAAAAATGCACGGAATACGAATTGTTCCAAACGAACGTAAATCTAGGAATCTCTTACTCGAATCAATTTAGCTTGAATAAATATGCTTTTATGTTTCTATTACAAGCTTGGAAAAATCACTTTATTATTTTTACGTTAAATATTGAATTTAATTTTGTTTTATTTTAATTCCATTTTTTCGAGTTAAACACGAATTTTTACTGTTTTTGGGTTGAAAAATCAATATGGAATAATCTAAAAATGTGTTTTCGTTTGACACATCATATTTTTTAGCAACCAAAATGGAAAAAATTGAGCCATGAGAGTGCGTTCGTTTATTTTTATATATATATTCGAAATTGAACTGGCCGTTAATTATTTGAAAATTTTAAAATTATTATTATTGTGAAAATGAACTGAAATGATCGAAATAAATTTTTATTGAATCGGGAAAAGAATATGAATTGGTTTTAGTGTTGTTTAGTTGAATATAGGCGACGTTACACACTCACTGGAATAAGCTACAAACAACACAAAATGCTGCCTTGCGAACCGCAACCGGATGTCACCTGATGGCCCACCGTGATCACTTACACGAGGAAAGTAACATCTTGCCGGTCCGTGAACATAATGAAATGCTAACCAAGCAATATCTATTGGCCTGTCACAAAGAGCAACATCCTTGCATTGACACCTTAAATATGATAGAACCACCCAGAGACATAAGGAAGACGGCAAGATGCTTTCTGCAAGATATCAGAGATAGCCAGGTAACATCGACGAATCTACATATAGAACAGGCTTAAAAACACTCCACACCAAAACGGTCGAAAATGCAATAAAGAACTATATTCCAAATCGTGTTCTAAATAAAAAGCCACCAAAAGTCGCTGCAGAAGAGGTCCAATTGCACCGTAGCACTAGATCCATCTTAGCTCAACTTAGATCCGGTTGGTCACGCATCCTAAACAACTACATGAGTTGAATTGATTCTGAAATTATTGACAAGTGTTTCGCATGTGAGGGCACGCCACACGATGTAGACCACCTATTTGATTGTCCTGAAAATGTAACCAACTTGACGAAGGAAGATTTGTGGTACCGCCCAAGGGCAGTAGCAGAGTTTCTGAACCTGGACATGGAGCCGGAGGATTAGCACCAAAACTGTCGCTACAACAACAACAACAACAACCAGGTAACTTGTGATTGTGGTGTCAATTATACAGAACAAACGAAACAACTTCTTAAAAATAGGATTTACCAACATTCCCATGACGCAAGATATCAGAATTCTAATATTACTTCTAACGCTCAAGTTATTTCTTCACATAGTGCTCCTTCACGTCACCTTATGGGCGATTTACATGTTCCAACATTTTTTTCCAGTAAAAAAAGAAGCAATAAGTATTTTATGATTTTCGTATGCGAGACAAGAACAACAATATAAATATGCAAAATTTTACTGGGGTTTATTTCTAGTTTTTGAGCAAATGTTGCCATAAAACTGAGAATGTTGGAATAAAATATACTTATCCAAGTATATTTTATGGCAGCAAAAATTATTTTATTGTGACATAAATGATTTTATTAGGAAAAAATTAAGTTTTTGCTTGTCCAAGTTAGTTTTTTGTAAATAAAAATATTTAGTTATAATATTTTATCAAAATTTTGGTATTTTTTGTAATATTTTTGGTATTTTTTGTAATATTTTTGGTTTTTGTATTGGATGTCAAAATTTTATAGCATCGTCATTGTTGATTGTATTGCATAGCATCGCCATTGTAAAATTTTATTGTTGTAATTTAAAAGGAGTTCAGAGAAAGGAAAGCTGAGTTCAAAGATGAAATTGATCAAAATTTGATCGTCATCACTATATCATCACCAAATATAATATTTAAAGCCTTTTATCCATATAAGAATCTATTGATTATAGTAATAATATCTCCGTATGGGTTAATGATGAATTGATAACACCACGTATTCGTTCCACAATTTATGATTTTATTTACGCATATAATATAACTAATAACTACGTACAAAATTATGAATTAATTGTAAGTTGATGAGACTCGAAAATTATAATTAATTAATTAATAACGCACTTGAATTTATATTTTCAATCTGTTTATCCAATGTTGTTCAAATAATTGAAGCCTGAACAAGAATGAACGTTTTTTGTTATTTCCCAGTTCATTCTACCGCCAACCAAAATGACAACGAAAAACGACTGAACGTAATTTGTTTTTTGTTTTGATTTAATTCAAAACCCCCGGTATAGAAGCCATCTACATTTTTTAGCACAATAAAAACCGTGAACTTGTAGCGCCATTTTGAAATTAAAACTCAATATAAAAAAAATTCAAAAAATCGCCATAACGCTCATAACGCCATCTGGAAAAATAAAACTCCATATAAAAAAAATTCAAAAATATTTAATCAAAAACACTAATCCAATTTTTTGCATATGGCAATGTTCATTGTTTATTGCAAATGGCGTGAAAGTGTATGGCTATGATATATCGGGGGTTTTGTTTAATTGCATAAATTAATGAATTAATTTATCGTATGGATGGCGTGATTAAGTTTTTGCAAAGTTGGCAGATGGTTCATGTCATGAGTAAACTTGATGGTGTGATCGTTTAAGTTTGTGGTGATTAATTATTTGGATTTAAATATATTAACTACCAAAAAATCCATGTTTTTTTATGTTTAAATTTAATAAACATCAAACAACAAAAGAACAATTAATTTTTCAATGTTTATTTGTCAAAAATTATAGCACAACGCCTTCTAGATTAAGAATTTCTTTCTCTTTTTAACTACCAAAAATTTTATTTCGCGTGTAGCTCTAACTTTCAGTAAAAAAAATGCTGGAAAAAAATGTTGGAACATGTAAATCGCCCATTAATAATCATAATCATTTTATAAACTTGTCGAATGTAAAAATTCTGCAAAAAGAATCAAACTTCCGTAAACGTGGTATTTTTATTTATAGTAGTATCATTATTTATTGTTTTTGGTAAGCTATTTGTGTTATATTCAATGTTCCAAGATTTTGTATTTTATTTTATTGTATTTTAGCTCTGATGATGACGTTTTATAATGACGTCGAAACATGTTAGCATTTGTAATAATAAAATTTATTAATTCTATATTAATAATTTGTTATTATTTATAAATCATAAAGATTAAACGCTATAACCCAAGAAAATCAACTGGATACACAAAAAAACAGCCTAAGAATTTTTTAGATTTCTTTGTTCGTTTGCAAAGAACTCTAAGTTAATACAAATATATATATATTATTTCTGACAGTCAAGTGTCGCTATAGACTCTGAATTTGTCTCGGTTCAATTCAAAGCTAGAATTCACCGAAAATTCACCAACTGCGTAACTTTTGTGGGGATATGTGGCCGCACAGTGGTACCCGGCAATGGAGTAGTATATTCGCCAGCAAAGAAAGGCACCTCTACAAAATTCAATGGTTCACAGCTTTGGACTGGCCAAAAATTCGCTCAAACGCGTTATCCAAAGCTGGAGCACATGATCAAAATAGATAACTATGGAAAAGGGGAGATTCTAAAAAATGAGCGAGTCTCTGAAGATCTTAACATGGTACGTGGCAATACAGGGTCCGATAAACCACCACCATAACGAACTAGGTCTTGCTGCCTCAGGCAGATGCAGATTCTGCACAAACATTACTCCAATCGACCTCATTAAAAAAAGGCTCAATAATTTTCAAAATACGGGGAAATTTTATATTAATATTGAAATTTTTTATTTTAATAAATCTTAATCTTGTTGAGAACATCCAAGAAAGTTTTCCACTTCACATAAAAGTTTATTTTATGTACTACTAAGTACAGAACGTTAAGAAAATTCTTACCTGTAATCTTTTTTTTGAATGAATTTCTAAATGCCTGTTAAAATTCGATTTTTCTGTAAATTCTTTATTACATTCAGAACAGTTAAGCAATCTTTCACGTGTATGTCTGTTTATATGTGCTCTAAGTCCACCGCTGGTTGTGAACTTCTTATCACATAATTTACAGGAAAACTGAAAATTCGTTATTCTATTCAGGTCATGAGTTCGTTTGTGCAATTTCAAAGAACTTTTTTGCCCAAATTTTTTACTACATTCTGAACATTCATACGGTTTCTCGTCCAAATGGCTTTTCATATGACGGTTTAACAAAAAATTAAACTTATAATTTTTATTACAAATTTTACATTCATAACGTTTGTCTGATATCTTTAAAAAAATAAAAATTATTGTTAGTAGGAAGTATTGCCGTTAAATCTGATTTATATATTTACAATAACAATTAATAATTACTAATTATAATAATAATAATTTAATAATTGTATAATTGTTTTCACATGCATTTTATTTTGTTTAAGGCCCGGTTTAAGATTTGTTATCTTTCGGGTCATGTACGTTGTCCCTACGATTGTAACGTCCACCTTATCTCATACCGATATGAAATTCTGTATACGTAATTGAAATAAACCAAGCAGACAAGGCCCTTGTCATTTTTGAAACAAACAAAATTCTTTGCAGTATTTGGATGGTCGGAAAATTAAGGGTAAATTATAATTAAATTAAAGAAACTCAACTCAACTCGAATTACATTACCAACTGCAATTAGTTATTTAGTGAAACTGATTTTACACTAGTGGAAAAAATACCCATTTCCATAGTGGGTTAAGGTTCCATTAAAATAGACTTTTCATATGCCACCGTAAAAAAAGATTAATTTTCATGTAATAGAGTGTCGTTTACATTCGATTAACTGTAATGGTTAATAGTTTTGAAATGACCAAAAACATGTTAAATGTATGGTGGTTCTACGGTGACCGACAGTTGGGAGTCGGACAATTATAGACGAAATCTGAATAAAAATTTTTTCGGAAAAACTTTTCCGAAATTTATTTAGCATATCCTGCAATATCGGTTGGTGTATGTGGAAGACTATTTCAGAACAATTTCCCTTACATTTTAAACATGAACGTTTTTTTTTATAAAAGTATGTCTTGTAACTGAAACTTGGCTCTTACATTCTGACAAATTATTCCATCCTAATTTTGTTTTTTATAGACTTGATTGTCCTGGTAAAGTCAATCGTGGAGGTACATTAATTGGACACAGGAGAGTTGCTATAATAATTAATAAACAAATTTATAACTTATTGCTTTCCTCTTTCAATTTAAAAATTATTGAAGCTATTGGTATAACAGTTCAAACTTCCATTGGAGATCTATGTTTCGTGTCCGCTTATTTTCCTTCAACAAACGACCCTTACTAGTTAACCCTATATAAATCTGATACACCCAATGACTATCAAATATTTCTACAAACTTCTTTATAGGAGGTAATTTCAATTCTAAGCATATGTCATGTCACAAAATGCTATTATTCCTCCTGAACAGTTTGGGTTTCGAAAATTATATTATTCGAGTTGTCGACCCTAAATGAAAAAACAAACAAAACAACTGTCAATTTAGAATAAATTTGAATTGGAACAATGAAATAGCGAATTTGACAGTTTTAGTACAATTTAGAATTTTTGCTACTCAATATTATGGATTGGAGCACAGTCTTAAATAAGCATAGAGATATAATTTAAACATTAAAGACATCCCCTATAGATCGGGTGCTCCTAGTATGAACGGCCAACTTATCTCATAGTCATAACCAATAACTTAAATTTCTGTATATGTAATTGAATTAAACCAAGATCCATATTGCTTTTCTATTTAATTTGCATCTTCTTTAACATGATAGTAGTATTTTATTTGCCCAATCGGAATTCGCTTTGAACTGTCACAACGCAGTTTTCAAATAAAATGAACCATAGAATACGATTTGGATATCAAGTATTTTCTGGCGGTTGGTATAGTAATTGTTCAGAAAGTAAATAAAAAATTTAAAAATCAGCAAACTTATTAATTTAATTTTTTATTATTGTTATAATTTGATACTTCTGCGTGTTAATATACCTACTTTTACTTATTATACTTATTTATTAATAAATACAAAATTCAAATTGTCAAAGCTTCAAAACTTTGAAAATCTGACAACTTTTAGAAATAAAAAATGATGGACAGCGAATTACGCGTTGAGTAAGCGAACTAAAATACGATTCTGACTTTTCAAAACTAACTTTTTTGTCAGATTTGGATTTGGATACATGAAATTGTTAGTGTAATTTGGCAAATAAAATACGGCTGATGCCTTTAAATTACAAGAGAAATATGGTTTAATTATCACGGAAGATCCTCGAACTATCTGACATCAAATTTCACAATCAAAACTTTGATTTGCTGATCAATGCGGTGATAAAAAACAATTATCCCAAAGCCTTTGTTAAAAATAACATAATAATAACATAGTTAGCAAAAAAAAAAACAACAAAAATAATAACTTATTTGATATGAACCGTCTATGTACTGTTCCGTACGCCGCTACCTAGTTTGTTTGAGAAAATTAAACGTTGTTTAAAAAACTTCAATATTAACACTATTGGGAAAGCAACAAACACATTAAACAATAATAATTTGGTCAAAATGATAAAAGACAAAACGCCAACAGAACTGCAGTCATATGTGGTTAACACACTAGAATGTGAATGCAATCAATCGTATATTAGTAAAACTTACCAATGCCTAAAAAAGAGTATATCAGCTTAAACACGCAGTTGATATTAATAACGCTATAATCATAGTGCTTTATGCCAACATGTTTTGAGTCAGGCGTGCTTTGGACTGACCAAGAATTCGTTCAGTCGCGTTATCCAAAGCTGGAAACAGTAACAACATAGTGTTCATAACTATGAATAAGGCGAAACGAATGAGAAAGATCTAAACATGGTGCGTGGCATGACATAGTCCGATAAACCATCACCTTAACAAACAAGATTTTGCGGTCAATCACTTTCTCTATTGCAAAACATTAATCCAATCGAGCCCATTAACTATGTTGAGGGTTCGGATTTTACCACATTGCACATTATACAGTGACATCGACGTCATCTGGAGTGGGAGGATTACCACCACACCCGCCGCTACAACAACGTCATCTGTTTTATGACAACGTTAATCAATATTGTTGGAAAAGATCAAGATTTCCACTTTATTTTAACATTTATTTTATTTACTAATAAGCAAAAAACCTAAATAAATTCTTACCTGTAATCTTTCTTTAGAATGAGTTTTTAAATGCTTTTTCAAAATTGAATTTTCTGTAAATTCTTTATTACATTCAGAACATTTAAACAACCTTTCACGTGTATGAATGTTTATATGTCGTTTAAGTCCGCATTTGTTTGCTAACTTCGCATCACATAATTTACAAGAAAACTGAAAACAAATAGAAAAAAACTTTAAAATTTCTTTTTTAACGACTGTCATAGAAAATAATGTGTTCTATCTATCAGTTAAAAACAGAAAGTTGGCTTTTGCTGTTTAGCGTGCATTTTTTAATTTTTTCTGCTCATGGACGGAAAGCAAAAACACAAGTAAAACCAAAGACATAATATAACAAATCAATCAATCAACGTAACGTAAAATAATCGAATATTCTAATATTTTCTCAAGGTTTCTAAAAAGTGACCTCGAATTTTCTAGAAGTTAAGCAGAATGGCATATAAGCAATTGTCTGTTGTAAATTAGTAATTAGTGTTATTTTAAACCTGCGATAGTGAAGTTAAAATTATAAAAGTGATATTTAAATTAGTTTTTGTAAATAAAGTTTAAAGTGTTATTAAGTAGAAATAATTTATGTATTATTTTGAACGTTGTATTAGTGGAAATTTCTACAACAAACCGTTGGATTTCTGAAGCTGTTGAAAGAATATTCTAGTTAGGAATATTGTTTGCTGTATTGTTTCCTGTTGTTGTGTAACAATTAAAGGGTTGAATACTTAATAAAACCGTATATTTGTCCTTACTAATCAGTGATCGAACACAGAAGAAATTTGGGAATAGCGTTTATCGAATTGTGAGTAAGGTCAATTCACCGTGAATCCGTCTCTTTCTTTCGTTATACTATCAAAATGAAAAACTAGTTTCTGTTGAGGTTTTGAAACATTCTTATAGAAAAACAATTGCAAGAGAAAAGATCTAATATTCCTGTTTCATTCTTTTCAAAAGTCATGTGATTACGCTTAATATGATATTTTTAGTTTAGTTTAGCTATTGCAATGTGCGTCGTCGTTTCATTATTTCTTTATTTACGTTTGATAACAAATTTTTCTATTGCAGTGTGCAACGCCCGATTTTATTTCTGTACATTGTGATCTGTCGAATTGAAATTACGATAAGACACAACATATAGGTTGGTAGTTTGGGGATGGGATTTATAGGATGAATTAACTATAGGACCTAATCTTTGCTGATAATGCACCCGGTCTAGGTATCTGATCTGTCAAGCCTTAGATTCCAGTTAATCCATCCTACACTGTAACGAAGCAGTTGTCCAATCTGCGCAATTTAGAGTCGCCCTACTTTCCCACACGCACTAATTTATAATAACAAGAACTTTTGAAGTAATTTGTACCCTTTTCAAACACAATTTCTTACATCCAGTTCGTAATCATATTTTACATAATTTTTTTAAAATTTTGTTACAAAGCAGATGTGCAATCTCCTTAGTGTGTTTCATTGTCGTTAACAGGGAAACGGTCTACCAGATAATGTCTACCATTTTTCTGTTGTCGTTTAAAAACGGCCGTTGCTTAACTATAAATAACAGCCGATAGATGTCCTCTTCCTCTCAGCCTGATATTTCATTTCATATTGGATTCATGTTGATGTTTCGGTTTTGACATCTTCATCTTGTCGGACGAAAAATAAATTGGTTTTGTGTGAACTCATGTGGTTTCTTTTTTATTATTCCAAATAAATTAATTGGTGTATTTCACAATGCTGAATGTTGTCTTACGGGCTGTTTAATTGTGATGTTAAATAATTTATTCATTGTCATCAATGTTAATTAGTTCAAAATTCATAGTGAAAATAGAATTTAAAATAAATACAAAACCAAAAAAAAAATAAAATGTCTGTTTGTATTACGTGCTAAGTTTTTTTTTAATAATCATCTCATAAGAAAAATATAACAATAAGCTGCTGGACTTGCAAGTTTTATTTGATATTATACGTCTGCTGCCACAATTAATTGATCAGCTGTAGTTGCAGAAGTTAAAAGTTGTCGGATTTACATGATTATCTTTTTTTTGGTTGTAACCATTTTTCAACCTGGCCGCCATCCTGAAAGCTGTATATTTTTCAATGATGACTGGATGAGGATGAAGGAATAATTGAGTTTTTGGAGCGGGAGCTGGACAAACTATAGGGTGAGTCATATTTTAATTTTGTTTTATTTTTAGGTATGCATGATTATGGATATGTATGTAGGTGTATGAGTGTGTGAATACGGATGTGTGGATGTGGGTACATATGAGCGACTATATTTGTTACATGCTCGTATGTCTGTCAGACTCCAATCGGAAACATGTAAACAAGAATTTTGCATACATATTGTAAAACCAAAAATTTATTGATAAAAACTGGAAAATAATTAACATTAAAAATGGATGGCTTATTAATATTTAACCAATCAAATGATTTGGTTTGTCGTAAATTTGATGGTGGAATAAAAAAAACCAAAATTCGTGAATATACATATTAGTAAAAGAAGATATTGCGGATGAAAAAGAATATCTTCATACGATTGTTATCATACAAATATTTATTCCAATTATTGCATCTCAACGGATAATGTTTTGTCAACTCGATGATTCTTGTATTACATTGCAATGTGAAAATGATTTCAATAACATGTTTGAAGAATTTTTAGGGTACGTTTTTATTAAGTTTGGAACAAAAATCAGTAGAAATGTTACAACGGCATTTAAGGATGTGCCTCTCGTTTGTTAAACCTATGCGTGGTCCGGATGTGATTTTATTAAAAACAATTCCAAAACGTGGAGACATATTGCCATCGTTAATTGATTCATGGAATGAGTTGTACAAATATGATCAGTTTATACTAGTAGGAGCAGTGGAACAGCATTTAGTAAATTCTGAGGTACGAAATGTTGCCTTGAAAACATTACCATCGGTGACAGAAAAGTTAAAACAAGATCCACACTTCCAACGAAGTCCTGCACTGATTTGTGTTAAACATCGACTTTAGTCAATATATTCAAGCCGTTAAGCACCAGATCTTTCGTCATCGGATATTCTTTTCATGAACGTTTTCTTTTGTCATCAAAATAGTCTGTATTCTGGTTGTATATCTCATATCGTACATAGCAACAATTAGGCAAATGATATCAAGCTGATCTGTCTGATAGAATATGGTAGCCTGGCTGCATCGAGGGATTTGTATGATATAATTTTTTTTCTTTCATTAAATCTCCTACCAAATCTGCAATTGCAATTCGATGTGGAGAATATAAAACCCATGTGGGATAATATGGCGTTATGTATGAAGCATACATTAGAGGCGTTGCAACAAGCAAAATATAACAAAAAAAAAACAAACGAGATAGAAAACTAAATGTGAATGAGTGGGTAAATTTGGTATATGAGCATATGAGTATAGTAGTTGATGAGTGGGGTGGTGTGAATGGGTGTATGGGCATGGATGTGTTTGGGTGGGTGTGTGTATGTGAGTGTGTGTGTGTGTGTGTGTGTGTGTGTGTGTGTGTGTGTGTGTGTGTGTGTGTGTGTGTGTGTGTGTGTGTGTGTGTGTGTGTGTGTGTGTGTGTGTGTGTGTGTGTGTGTGTGTGTGTGTGTGTGTGTGTGTGTGTGTGTGTGTGTGTGTGTGTGTGTGTGTGTGTGTGTGTGTGTGTGTGTGTGTGTGTGTGTGTGTGTGTGTGTGTGTGTGTGTGTGTGTGTGTGTGTGTGTGTGAGTAAATGGATGGAGTGCGACAGCGTGTGCGTGTGTTAGGATTATGGGATTGGACGTGGTGATCGCGGTTCTCTTCATACACGGGGGTCGCCAGAGTCTACGTATTCCACTTCGCTTCTCTTTGATCCGTTTCCATATCGAAATACGCGTACAATACAGATATTTGTGCTGGAGCAGAAGGTACCTTCGTTCGACCCCACTTACTGAAGCTAGTTTGGGGCTTTAAATAAATCTCGCTAGGTACACGGCCTGCTATGCCACTTCGTTGATGTTCAACGAAGCAGCGATTCATTACAACACAGACCCAAACTGTTCTGAGATGGATTCTAAGGGCAGCGTTGGACAGAACCAAATTGCGAGCATAACAAATCAAGAAAGCCTTCCACTTCCACTTCAACTTTGTTTTATTTACTAATAAGCACATAACCTAAAATAAATTCTTACCTTTAATCTTACTTTTGAATGAGTTTCTAAATGCAGCTTCAAATAGTTCTTTTCTTTAAATCCTTTATTACATATAGCACATTTAAATTTTTCAGAACATTTAAAAATTTCACGTGAATGAGTTTCTAAATGCTTCTTCAAATATTTCTTTCGTGTAAATCCTTTATTACATTCAGAACATTGAAATAAAATTTCACGTGAATGAGTTTCTAAATGATTCTTCAAATTTTTCTTTGCTGTAAATTCTTTATTACATTCAGAACATTTAAATAAAATTTCACGTGTATGCTTGTTCACATGTCGTTTAAGTACTGTTTTGGTTGTAAACTTCGCATCACATAATTTACAAGGAAACTGAAAACAAATAGAAGAAAACTTTAAAATTTCTTTAAATTGTTTTTTAAACTTGCTAATTGCGAAGTGATGAGAACCATTCAATGAGCAATAAATAATAGTACACAGGTTTAAAAAATTAAAATAGTTATATGAAATGATGTGAAGAAACGATATTTTGAAAAATAGGTTACCCAAAATGCTAAATTTAATAAGAAAAAATTAAGGGTGTTCGCCGATTTCTAGAAATTTTGATTTTTTGCTGAAATTTACGGTTTTTCAAAATTGCGTAATTTTTGATAGGTAAACTTTTTAGTTTATGGTATTATAAATCCAATACAAAAAAAATTATTCAAATCCATTCATTATAATCATTCATTATATTCATTATAATTGCACTAGACTATAAGAGTCCATTAAGTAGACCTTTAGATATTTGTCCAAAATAATCCTTATCGATAAAAATATATCAGTGGTACCTCAGTCTTGCCTGATATCAAACTGATCTACTCAAAACAGTTGTTCAGCAAAAGGATTGATTTTGGCTAGAAAACGGGACTTGTTACCGTTTTGAACGGAAATATTATATTTTCCTACAAGAAATGAACACATTGTTTTTTCGTGAGTAAAGATTTGTTCACGAGACGCGCTAGCGTCGAGTGCGACATGTTTACGAGATGAAGCACGTTGCAATAGGTAGATTTTTATATGAAATCTACCTAATATCACAAATGATTCTCTAGTATTGTTAAAAGAAGACAACATTCCACCTATCAAATGGATGATGGGTAAAGTCATAGATACACATCCAGCTAAGGATCACCTTCTCAGAGTTGTATCAATTAAAACTCCTAATGGGATATTCAAACGTGCACTATCACGAATATGTGTACTTCCTAACAATATAAACGATGAAAATGAAGAATCTCAAAGAAATATTATGACATGTTCTGATATTGAATTGAATAGATTTTTTTAGTTTTTTTTTGTGTGTAGTATTTATATTTTATATTTTTACCTAGCTAACCCATCATCTAAGTTTCGAGACCCCGTAATATAAAAAAAAGTCAATAATCAATATAGTTAAAAAAGATCAAGATTTCCACTTTATTTTAACATTTATGTTATTTACTAATATGCACAAAACCTAAAGTAAATTCTTACCAGTAATCTTTCTTTTGAATGAGTTTCTAAATGCATCTTCAAAGCACTCTTTACTGTAAATTCTTTGTTACATTCAGAACATTTAAACAGCAATTCACGTGTATGACTGTTTAAATGTAATTTAAGTCCATATTTGGTTGTTAACTTCGCATCACATAATTTACAAGAAAACTGAAAACAAATAGAAAAAAACTTTAAAATTTCTTTAAATTGTTTTTTAAAATTGCTAATTGTAAAGTGGTGAGATTTGAGAACAATCCAATGAGCAATAAATAATAATACAAAGGTTTCAAAAATTAAGATAATTATATGAAATGTTGTGAAGAAACGATATTTTGAAAAATGAGTTACCCAAAATTTTAATTTTAGGTTTTACAACCGTCAGCGGTAGGTTTTACAACCGTCCATGTAAATTAGAACCTATATATTCAAAGTTTTTTTTTAATTAAGTTATTCAAACTACACACTTTTTGCTCACAAAAAATTTTTGTAAAGTGTACGATTTTGTAGATTGGAAATCGAATAGTCGATAGGAAATGCAATTTTTTCTATGATAGTATATTTATAATCGATATTTACTATAAATTATAAAATTAAAAATCGACAAGATAACATTAAAAATTCATATTCAATTTTTTCATTGCGTTGTTTAAAAAACTTTGTAAAATAATATGAGAATCCATAGCAACTACAATTTGTTATTCTTTTTACACTATAGTTGTAAAAGAACCCATTTCCACAGGGCATTAAGCGTGATGAAAATAAACTTTTCATTTGCTCTCATAGAAAAATTATAAATCCTATGGACCTGAAATTTCAACTTGTTCACTTTAGATGGTTGATCCAAAATGGTTGTTCTAAAATACAATTTTAGGGGCACTGAAGTACAGCACTTTCATATGATACCTTACTTGGCTCGCTATAAAATGATTTTTCCTTCAGGCTTCCTCACATCGCAACCCTCTAAAACAAACGAAAACAACTTTTTTTTTGCATCAACCATGTAAACGTAAGGTGAACAAGTTGGTTTTATACGCATTTCAAATTTCAGGTCCAAAGGATTTATAATTTACGAGAAAGCAATTTAAAATTTTTGAATGAAAAATGGCATTCTAACATTTTATGAATTAAATAGTTTAAAATAATTTGCATACATAAAAAATTTACTTGTTTTTGATAACTCTTGTTGAAAAGTTGAAATTCGTTTTTAATTTTTGCAAAATCATACATCATTTAACAGTTTTTTGTTTATACAAACCATTAGATCGTTAACTGAAACAAAATTTTACCTTTAAATTTCCTCGTGTATGAATTTTCATATGAGCTAACAAAGCATTTCTATATGTAAATATTTTTTGACAGTGTGAACATTGAAACAGCTTTTCGCGTGTATGGATTGTCATATGACGTTCGCAATGCTTTTTTCCTTTAAACTTCTTATTACAAAATTGGCATGGAAACTGCAAGTAAAATTAAAAAAATTGGTTAATGCATTTAAAATTGATTTTGTTCAAAAGACGTTGTATTCGATTTAACCTTACCTTTTTTCTTTCCGGATCATGAATTTGTTTGTGCATTTCCCAACTTTGTTTACTCACAAGCGTTTTACTACATTCTGTACATTCATATGGTTTCTCATCCGAATGACTTTTCATATGACGCATTAATAGATAGTTTAACTGATATTTTTTATTACAAATTTTACATTCGTAACGTCTGTCTGATATCTATTAAAAAATAAAAATTATTGTTAGTAGTAAGGGTTAGGTATTGCTCTTAAATCTAATTTAAGTTATTGAAATTACATTTATAAGGTTTTTCTAATCAATAAAGCCGCAATTAGACTATTGCAGAACTCTGCATGAGTCATTGCAATGTTTGCAATGAGTTCATTGCCAAACTTTTCTGCAATGAATATTTTACACACTACCATTGCACGAGTATTGCAGAATTATTGCAGAGTTCTGCAATAGTCTAATTGCGGCTTAACTCATTTATCTATATATAAATACGTAAGCAATATTTTTGTGGTACAATTTTAAAATATTTGTCCCATCAAAGTGTAGCAATATGTACATCGTTGGAAAGGTCTTTAGTAGTAGATAAGCAGGCAATTCAAAATCAATTATGTCAATTAATCAAACTCTGAAATAATGTGTTGTATCTATTTTATTGGGAGGGCTTTTTACAATTTCTATTTACAATGGCCGAATTTCGGCGACAGTTGTTAACTTTTAAACAAATGTTTCATTATTTTTTATGTTTATTATTGCTTAAGCCGTGTATTCATATACAACAGAAACTGAATTTCATACAAATTTGACAGCAACTGAAACAGAAACCGAATTTAGAAACTGCAACAGAAACTGAAAATTCGTTTGTTTTGTCTGAAACCGAAACAATTAAAATTTAACTGTTTCTGTTCCAGAAACTGTCACATGACCAGAAACTGTCCCATAATATTAATTATTATTTTAAATTTTGATAAGAGTTTTGAATTTTAAATAGTTTTCAGTTTCAGTTTCTGTTGTATGTGAATGCCCCGCTTAAGTGGAAAAGTTGATTCTATATTTTTATTCCTAGATATATAAATTGAAATGATACCTTGTTGCTTTAGTTTTAGATACGCAAGTCTCTCTATCAAGCACCCAAACTCCTTGTGGAGTTTCATATATATGTATTTCATTTCGTAAGCCCGGCTTGAGATCTGTTATCTTCCAGGTCATGCAGATCATCCCCACGATTGTTACCCCTAACTTATGTCAAACCACTAAACTGAGTTCCTGAATATGTGATTGCAATAAACCAAGATTCATATTGCCTTTTCTATTTAAATTGAATCTTCTATAACATTTTATTTTTTTTATACAAAATATCAAACTTAACCTTATAGATATATGAAGATCAAAAAAGATCAAGAAAACAACGGTTGTTTCGTGAAAGATAGAACTTTTAAATTATGCATTAGTTTACCGTCGGTCATGGAGGAGTATGTGACATTCGAGTGTTTCCTCTTGATAAGCCATGCGTATTCTCTGGTCAAGGAACTAATCGAAACTCTTACCTTTAATCTAGTTTTCCTGTGTCTTTTAAGGTGTAAAGCCCAGTTATTTCTACTCTTAAACAATTTTTTACATTTAAAACATTTATATGGGTGGTTAACAACCCCATGAACTTTCATATGCATTTTCAAGGCAAGTTCATTCGTAAAGTTTTCCTTGCATGTCTTACAACCACGCATTTCTACAATAATTTCAGATTCTAGTTTTATTTCCTAGAAATAAACGTAAGAAAAATATTTTTATTATCTGAACAGGTCTAGTAAATTATAGTATTTTAGTTTGATCATCAGTAAAAATTTCTTATTTACCTGATCCAGAATTTACAACGAAATTTACTTACACTTTTAATGCTTATCTCATCATGATTCACTTTATTTTGTCCAGCATTATGAACAGGCGTTATAGTTTCCTTACTCTCGGTTTCATTTACTTCGTTTTTAATTTTATCCATTGATGACTAAAATTGAATTAAAATTGTTAGTTTCAATTTATTTCTATAAATACGCTAAAAGATATACTTCTTGCAAATTGTCCGGTTCTAATTTAATGTTTATTTCCTCTCTTATTACTAATCTTTCCATTTTAATTTATAAATTAAAATATTTTGTCAAACACAAATTAGTGTAACAAAAAACAAGAGCCGCTACAACAACACAACATCAATCAAAATCTGACATACGTGGTTCTAGAAATCGTTAGTATGGCAAAAACAATACCGATAACGACAATTGTTTTTGTTAAAATTTGTTCTAAAAATTGTTGTTATTGTTATTGTTGTTATTTAAATGATTAGAAAAGGTGGAAGATGTTTGTCCTAATTATCTTAAACTACGAAAATGTTCAGCACATCGAACATGAAACGGACGACCTGTCTGTCCAATATAGATTGCATCACAGTCAGAACAAGATAGTTGATAGACTCCAGATTTTGAAAACTTACTTAATTTTTGTTCATTATTTACAAGAATATTTTGAAGGTTATGATTATTATAATAAGCACAACTTAAATTTGTATGTTTTGAAATTTTGTTTTCTAATTTTTGGCTTAAATTACCTGTGTAAAGTATTTTACGCCATAACGTGAAGTTGCTATAACGTGAAGTTGTTGAAAACGTTTTTCACTAAGTCAAATACGATATCAAATGAAAGATTGGCAGCTTAGTTAGAGTACTTCAAAAAATTTTATTTTATATACGGACATTGTGTTATTTTACAATAAAATGTTTTACGTGCTATTTTTTTGGGTGTGATTTTAGGATGTGATATTTTTTCGCGTGTGATTTTTGGATGTGATATTTTTTTGCGTGTGATTTTAGGATGATATTTTTTCGAGTGTGATTTTAGGATGTGATATTTTAGTGATGTGATATTTTCGTGGAGTGTGATTTTTTCGCTGTGATATTTTCGACGTGATATTCTTTCGTGTGTGATCTTTTCGTGTGATATTTTATCATAGAACCATATCATCAACTTTTCAGATGATAGTATTTATTATTTGTGACTGTAGATGGCGAAAAGATCAAAAACTGCAAGAAAATAAACACAACTTTACGAAGTAATAATAATTTTTAAACAGCAATTTCTAAAAAAATTATTAGTTATTTAGTATTAATATTATATTATATAACCTACTTTTGTTTGTCATTTAATACTACTTATTAATGATACAGAGTCGTTAGTAAACATTGAAGATACAGCACAACGAGAATCAAAAAATAAATCTACCATATGTTTAATTAATTTACATAAATTATCTACAACACGAACAACTTGCTTTAATTTTATATTGTTACGATTCAGAAAAATCTAGACGATTACGGTCACTTCCAGGAAAATAAAATCAACAAAACACAACAAACAAATTTTGTGCTTACTAATCAGTGATCGAACTCAGGAAGAGATTGGGAATTACGTTTATCGAATTGAGAGTAAGGCCAATTCCAAGGAAGGTTGAGAAAAACGTAACAATATCAATTGAATACAATTAGACAGTGATCCATAACAATTAGGCTCGCTATACACTTGAGCTAAGCTATGCGAACAATGAGAACTATGTTTTTTGTATATAACGTAATCAAATGGATGACTATACACTTGAGCTAAGCTATAAACTTAGCTCAAGTGTATAGTCATCCATTTGATTACGTTATATACAAAAAAAATTAGTTCGCATAGCTTAGCTCAAGTGTATAGCGGGCCTTAACATTAATAAATCTCCACAATTTCTAAGATATCAATGTTTTTTTTTGTAATGAAAAGTGGACTGTATAATAATTTCCAAACCAATTACTAAATAAAAACTAATTAATTAACATCTCAACAAACTTTATTTAATTTTATACTTCTTTGCATACTCCTTCTTTTATACTTCTTTGCATACTCCAAAAAACGTATTTTTATTCAATTCTATGAAACTAAACATTTTTATTTTATAAAAGATTTTACAACGCGCGTCCACTCTTCTCTAACAACGACCAACAACTCCAAAAAAAGAGAGCTACGAACGTCGTACAAAAGAGAAAAATAAATGACCGTTGCAACCCTATGAACAAAAAACATAAATTCATATAAAGGTTGCATTCAGTCAAAGAATTAAGAGAATAGAGGAAGTGAAATTGATTTTAAAAGTTGAAGCAATTTTTGCACACCAATAAATTGTTACAAACACACTTGCGTTTTAGTAGAGGCGCCGTAAATATTTCTATAATTGCATTGAATTCCAAATTTAAGCGTATTTTTGCCCCCAAAATTAATATAAAAAAAAGAGACGCCATTGCATAGAAAAGAAAAACAACAAATAGAGAAACAACATAAAAAAAATGTTAACATAAGAGACCCGAAGCAATCTATTATTGTTTACATTGATTTTAGATTACATTTTGTTCTCGAAAATGTTTAAAAAACTTAACACTTATTAATCGAAAAGTAAATTATAATATCAATATTAGTTATTTATGATAAGAAAACCCATCGTGTATATGTTTTTAGTAATTTTTACACGTTATTATCACACACTTCATATTTAATGTTTTATTTAAAATTTTCACTTAATATATTTAATTTTTCTTTAAAATTATTTTTAAATTATAATAAAATCACTAGTATTTCTTATATTTACTATAAATTCGTCAAAATATCACCACGATAAATATTAAAAACAATTTTATTAAAACCAAATTATAACCAAGCTAAGTAATGTTTACAAATTTTGTTTTTGACAACTTAGGCCAACTTATTGAAGATAAAAAAGAGAGGAGAAAAGAGAAAAACGGCTTCAAATATTTTTGTGTATATATACAGTAGTTTCATTTCCTTAGTCTCTTAATTCTTTGCATTCAGTACATAAAGAGTTGCATTGAAATTATATTTATGCAGGAGTGCGTTCGATTACTAAATGAGATATTAACCATTTAATGTCGAATCATTTATAGGGCGATTTTTCTGTTCTGGTGTTTACCGCAATGGCGCTGCAAAAGGGGGATAAGAGAATAAATTCAAAAACTTTTATATGGGATTTCATACAAAACACAACTTGAATAATTTTAAAAATTATCTATGAAATTTCTCATTTTACCACAATTGAACAATTTTAATTTGCTTATGGAGTATTATTGACTATATTTTAAGCGTAATATATAAAATATTATTCTTAAGTCGCTCAAAAAAGAAACATAAAAATTGCCAAAATTTCCCATACAAAGTTGTATGAAAAATTTAATCTATTTTCGTATTTGTTTTAAGGACAGAAGAAAAGAAAATGTTTTATATATTAAGCTTAATATATAGTCAATAATACTTCATAAACAAATTTAAAATATTTAATTGTAGTAAAATGAGAAATTTCATAGATAACTTTTAAAATTATTCAAATTGTGTTTTGTATGGAATTCCATATAAAATTTTTGTGATTTTTTCTCTTATCCCCTTTTTGCAGCGCCATTGCGGTAAACACCGGAACAAAAAAATCGCCCTATAATGAATGACAGATGACAGCGTTCGAGAACTTGAAAAACCGATTTCATTTAAATTTTCATTTAATGAAACCACGCCTCTTTTCATTTAATTTTAAATGCAGTAAATAGCATAATTAAGTTTTAATGAAGTTTTTTATTTAAATAAATTTCAAATCGAAAACCGTAAAATTTTGTTTTTTAATTTTTAATTAATATAGCAAATTGGGTATTACGAATTAATTGTATTATAATGAATTAAGGAATTAATTTTATATATAATAATTAATTCTCAATTGAAAAATATAAACAAAATGGATGAAACTTTTGAAATTAGTGAGAGATAAAACCAACAGCTCCTATTACCAATTACATTTAACGATTGAAAATAAAATTAATGAATAAGTTTTTGCAACCAATTCAATCACCAGTCCTCAAACTGCAGATTCCGTAAAGTTTTCGAGTTAGTTATAATCTTAAAATTGAATTTGTTTTTGAAAATTTAATTACAACGGAAGTAATTGAAAAATAATGCATTAACAAGGAGTAAGATTTAAATTTGATTATAACTTTTATACTCCAACATTTCGTTTATTTATTCATAGAAGTGTCAAAATTTTTCAAATTTGACATTATATGCATTAAATGAAATTCGTTCGAATACTACATGAACATCGCGTTTTTTGATTGGTTCATTAAATATTTAATGAAAATGAGATCTCGTTAAGTTCTCGAACGCACTCCAGAATTCCATTGGTAAAATTGAATTATTCTTTGAATATTATTTAATTATTTTTAGTTGTTAATTATTTTTCTTAGACTGCGTTCCAATTGATGCTAAATTGTACTAAACGTGCTAAATCAATTTAGTCAACTGTTTCATTTGACTAAATCAACATTTTGTTTCTAAATAATTTGGAAGAAATTCATACGTTAAACAATATCTAACAACTTGATTATATTAATTTGAATCAAAATTCGGTAATTTTGTAAAACTAAATTTAGATTTAGCAGATTAGTACAATTTAGCAGCTAATTGGAACCCAGTCTTAACAATCAATTGGAAAAAACAAGGAACAGTTAATTTGGACTGCGCTTCAACTCCATTAACAGCTATCAGATTTTTGGATAAATAACTCAACGCCACTAGCAGCTTTTGAACAACTCTAATAGCTACCAAACTATAAACGTATACAAACCAACATTTTAAAATTGCATTTATTTATTTAAGGTCTCTTTTGAAGAGGACAGTCCTCTTTTTTGGCCGACTGTCATCTTTAGAAAACTTGTCCTCTTTTTGTCCTCCTTTTTTAGTTTTTGAATCTTTTGTCCTCTTTTCTGGTTATTGGTAATTTAAGGTTCCAAAAATTCCTCATAAAAGTCATAAAATTACAAAAAAAACCATTCTAATGGGATTTTTTGCATTAAATTTCTAGACAATACTTTGTGTGAATTCATAGAATGGGGAACATTTCTATTTTAATTAACATCCTAAGTCATGATTGTATAGTCATTATTGATTCTTTCCAATCAATGGGAAATCAATGCTGACACTTGGTAAATTTGTAGTACTCTATGCATTAATATTAGACTACATTAAGGGAATTTAAATTTATTGGGGATTTTTGAGATCAATTAAACTCAAGTAAGTAAAGAAGTAATTGGAATTTTTTCAATTCAAAGGTATGGTTTGAAGTTTCTCAGAAAAAAAACTCCACTTCACATTTTTCGTGTTTCGGATAAATTCGAACCTTCCTCATCGGTGCCTGGCTTGAATGCTTAGACAGTCACACTATCAATTACGTCGTTGAGGCGATGACAATTTTGAAGTTGAAACTTCTTCATCACTTATTTATTTTACTTCAGTTGAGTTTTTCCACTGTCATTAGACTCCATATGATTCCGATAAATGAATCAATTATATTTGATGAGATCCAAAAAATAAATATATATTGTAATGATGTAAAAATTGCTGAATGGAACGACCATAATGTAGAATATGATCAACGATGGGTTGAAATTTTTGCACACTTTTATAAGGCCAAGATTTCATTGACTAAACTCGTAAAAGTGGTGCAGTATATATTGTTTTTCACTGCCGGGTACAAATGCAGCTGTGGAGCGTTGCTTTTCAATTGTGAATGATATTTGGATAGCAGAAAAATTCCAACTATCATTAGACTGTTTGGAGGCGGAAATTAGTATTAAGCACCCTACAGACGATCCGAAGGTCGGACAGATTTGGTTGGATTGGATGTAAAATCGGATAGTGTGTGTGTATGCATGTCTTTCCGATAAAATTAAGTTGGATGTGTCGGATGGAAATTCCATCCGACCGTCCGACCAACCAAACAAATCGATTGGTGTGCATTATTGTCGGACGATTTTAATTCAATTGATTAAGAAATTTCATAGAATGGAGAAACAAAGAAAATTTTAAAAAAGTATTTTGGTATATATATGAATTAATAAATTGAATTTGTTAAACAAAAACCAAAAACGAATTGTCAAAAGCGGACGTTAAGTTGGATCGTCTGTAAGGCGCTTTAAAATAAATATTGAAAAATTTTTATAACATTTTGTCCTCTTTTTCATTTTTGAAAATATGGTCACCTTAATTTATTAATATCAAATATCGACGGTTGATTTTTCACAAAATATTGACGTTTAAAATATTAAATTTTTAGAACAAATTTTAACAAAAACTTATCGTTATCGGTATTTTTGCCATAGTAACGATTTCTAGACCCACGTATGTCAGATTTTGATTGATTTTGTTTTTGTAGCGGCTGTTGTTTTTTGATACAGTGATTTGTGTTTGACAAAATATTTTAATTTATAAATTAAAATGGAAAGATTAGTAATAAGAGAGGAAATAAACAAAAAATTAGAACCGGACAATTTACAAGTAGTATATATTTCACCGTAATTATAGAAATAAATTGAAACTAACAATTTTAATTCAATTTTAGTTATCAATGGATAAAATTAAAAAAGAAGTTAATGAAACCGAGAGTGAGGAAACTATAACTCCTGTTCATAATGCTGGACAAAATAAAGTGAAACATGCTGAGATAAGCATTAAAAGTGTGAGTAAATTTTGTTGTAAATTCTGGATCAGGTAAATAAGAAATTTTTACTGATGATCAAACTAAATTACTATAATTTACTACCTAGATCTGTTCAGATAATAAAAATATTTTTCTTACGTTTATTCCTAGGAAATAAAACTAGAATCTGATATTGTTGTAGAAGTGCGTGGTTGTAAGACATGCAAGGAAAACTTTACGAATGAACTTGCCTTGAAAATGCATATGAAAGTTCATGGGGTTGTTAACCACCCATATAAATGTTTTAAATGTAAAAAAATGTTTAAGAGTAGAAATAACTGGGCTTTACACCTTAAAAGACACAGGAGAACTAGATTAAAGGTAAGAGTTTCGATTAGTTCCTTGACCAGAGAATTACGCATGGATTATCATGAGGAAACACTCGAATGTCACATACTCCTCCATGACGGACGGTAAACTAATGCATAATTTAAAACTTCTATCTTTCATGAAACAGCCGAACAACCGTTGTTTTCTTGATCTTCTTATATCTATAAGGTGAAGTTTGATATTTTGTATAAAAAAAATAAAATGTTAAGATTCAAATTAAATAGAAAAGGCAATATGAATCTTGGTTTAATGCAATTACATATACCTATTAAGTTTAGTGGTTTGACATAAGTTAGGGGTAACAATCATGGGGATGATCTGCATGACCTGAAAGATAACAGATCTCAAGCCGGACTTACGAAATGAAATACATATATATGAAACTCGACAAGGTAGTTTTGGTGCTTGACAGAGAGACTTTCGTATCTAAAACTAAAGCAACATCATTTCAATTTATATATCTAGAAATAAAAATATAGAATCAACTTTTCCACTAAGCAATAATAAACATGCTAAGCAATTTTAAACACTAAGCAATAATTAACAACTGTCAGAAAATGTATGCATGTTAAACTATGCATGTAAAACAATACATTGAAATACATTAAAAGCTATATCACGCTTGGTCAATACATTGAAAGCCAAATCACACATTTAAAGTCAAAAACAAAACTTAAAAATGTTGAAGTCGTAAACAGTAGGCTCTTTACTAAATTGAAGAGTTAGAGGCTTACAGTATCTTTTTAATAGGAATTAGGAACATCGATTGATATTTCATTCCGGTGAAAAATCATATGAATGTAATGTTCGGAGAGCAATAACATATTTCCATTTTTAGAATATTAATAAGAAAACTTATAAACCTAGGATACGTTTTGTAACGTCTGCTTATATTATTACTCATACTAGGAATCGCCCAGTGGCCGAAATTCGGTAATTCTAAATAGAAATTGTAAAAAGACCTCCCAACAAAATAGCTACAACACATTATTTCAGAGTTTGATTAATTGACATAATTGATTTTGAATTGCCTGCTTATCTACTACTAAAGACCTTTATTTATTTATTTATTTATTAATCATGTTAGCACAGACTTAATCATAAATGATTTTCAAAGCGTCTGGTCTAAATACATAAGTAAAGATTAGAAACAAAACTATTTATATATGACTTACATTAAAATAAAAACAACAAACTAAATCGAAAACTAAACTTATAACAAACTAAAAAGAAAAGAAAAAAAAAGAAACATAATTTCAAATAGTAACAATAAGAATAAATACAACAAAAATATACATACTAAAATATATAAATATAAATGCATACCAAGTCCGGCTCCGAGCGCCCACCAGGCCAACACTACGTCCAAGACCGACCCCTCTGCCAACAAAACTTCAGCACTCCAACATGCCGAGAACTCATCCGAACACTCAGCCACACAAACGAGCACAGCTCATCCGAACAAAAAGCTTACCAACACATATATAGAAATTAAAGGTTGTTAATCACAAAAGCAAAACTCTCTTTTTTAAAAGTACGAACAGTATCAAGCTCGCGAATATTCGCAGGTAACACATTCCAAACCCGCGAGATGCCAAAAACAAACAACGAGCCACTATATTGTTTCCAAACATTAAAGGGAACAAGAAGATGGCGCGTACGGTCTGATTGAGAGAATGCTATTTTATCAAATAAGTAATTAGGTGTTCTCAATTTTAGTAGTTTAAAAATGAAGATTGCAATACGGAAATAAAAATATTGCTGCAGACTACAGCCAAGAATCGAGTTGGAATATTCCGATACATGATCAAATTTTCTCAGGGAGTATATATATCTGACACAAGAGTTGAATGCAACCTGAATTCTACGCTTGGAGTTTGAATCAAGATTATATATTATAACCTCACAGTAGTTGAAATACGGAATAATCAAGCTTCTTACCAGTTGTAACCGAAGCGGCACTGGGGTTATGTTACTCAACAACTTCAAACGATGCAATGCAAAATTGACATTTCTGCAGACCTCAGATACGTGATCAGACCACGTTAAAGAACTATTCATAATGAGACCCAGATTTTTAACAGTTCTGTTAACCACAAGCTGAGCGCCACCAAGAAAAAGCGGAGGGAGTTCAATATTACTCATTGTTTTAGTAATGAACAATACTTGAGTCTTACTAGGATTAAGTAGAAGACCATTCTGAGAAGACCATCGATGTATAAGTTCCAAATCCCTGTTAACAATACCAAATATCTCACGTATTTCCAATAGTTTGCCACATATATAGACCTGACAATCATCAGCATAAAGTAGGTACATTAAGGAGCTAACAACTAGTGGTAGATCGTTAATGAAAATAGAAAATATTAAAGGACCCAAGATTGAACCCTGAGGTACACCAAGCTCTAAACGACACATTCTGGAGGATTTCCCATTGAAGCTGACTATTTGCGACCGTTCAACCAAATATGCGAAAATCAATTTAATAGCCGCAGTACTAAACCCATAAAAAAGGTAAAGCTTTTGGATGAGAAGAATAGGACTAATCATTAGAAGCATTAGAAAAATCCAACAGAACAACCACTGCAAAAGTAGCCGGATCATTTAGTCCCTTACCAATATCATCCGTAAGTTTCAAGAGAGCAGTAGCAGTGCTGTGAGACGTCCTAAACCCAGACTGCAAATCATTAAGGAGACTTTTGCTTTGTAGGTGATGTAACATTTAACCGTAAAGCAACTTCTCAAAAACTTTCGATAATACGGGCAATATGCTAATTGGGCGAAGGTCCTTCAATGAGCTTGGAGTGGAATTTTTTGGTATTGGAATGACCGAAGCAATTTTCCAGTTGTCAGGAAAGTATGAGGTGGTAATTAGTACGTTGAAGAGATCAGTTAAATGCGGTAAAAATACAGGCAGAACCATTTTAAGGAATCTAATGGAAATACCATCAACACCAACAGCATTAGAAGTTATGGAACTTACTGCAAGAGTTACTTCATCCTGAGAAACACACGAAAAACTAAACGAATGGTTCTGCGCTAATTCAGCAAAAGATGCAGGATCAGCTAAGGGAATAATAAAATTAGTCACATCAACTTTAGTAAAGTGCTCATTGATTGAGTCTAGTGATAGCTGTTCGATAAACTCCGCACCCTCGCTACTATTAACCAGTCCAATATCACGCAGCCTTTTCCATTTGGACGACGCGTCTTTATCTATGTTTCTAAAGTAATAACGCTGCTTGGATGAGCGAATCAAATTGTTTACACGGTTACGTAGAACGCGATAGGTCTCTTGCGCTGCAGGACTACGACTGTTTCGCATATGAAGATACGCTGAATCTCTAGACTTAATTCCATTCAAGATGGCAGCGTTAAGCCAAGGTACCGTTTTATTTTTCTTAAGGACGAGCTTAGTAGGTACATGCACATCAAAAAGACTGACCAGCCTTTCTTCAATTATATCAACCAATAGTACAGGATCAAGGTTATTTGAGAACATGCCCCAGTCAAGACTCATTGCAGCATGAAGTATATTTTCAACATTAGCACCATATATGTCCTTAATAGATATGTACTCCGGGGGAACTTTGGCAACCCGATGGCTGTAGGTAATGTACACCAGATCGTGATCCGAAATCCAAGGAATTTGTGCCTGCCCTGCTCTCTGAATCCTATCCCTCTCAGCAGCAAAAATTTTAAAAAGATCAAAAAGCCGTGGACCTCTCGTTGCAGAGAATGGAACAGACCAAAGACCCATTGAATCCAATAGCATAGATAATGGATTTAAGGGAACCAGCATGTCCATGTTAAAATTTCCCGTTACTATTAAGTGCTTAAAGTCCATTGAAAGAGGAGAAAGAACATCAATCAGGTCAGAAATGTCAGTTGAGATATACGGTGGTGGTTTATAAATAACAACTATACAGATATTCCCAGAGGACAACCTAGCTTCAACTGCAAGATACTCAAGCTTTGCACAGGAGACAGATTTGCCAATAACTCGCATCTTTAAATGCAAGCGAGAGTATATACCAACCCCACCACACTGCATACCAACTCGATCATGCCGAAAGAACCTGTATCCCTGGATATCAACAAATTTAGTAGGAATGCTCGGTTTCAAGAAACTTTCAGTAATACAAAAGATATCAAAATTATACGTACCAATTTGAAATAAAATGTCGTCAAAGTGTCCAAACAAACTACGCACATTCATGTGACCACAGCACAAAGAGAACCTAGAGGAACCACGCTGGAATGCAGATGCCACATTAGCAGGTGAATCGGCCCGAGACGCAACATCAACCCGGTGAGCACACGGAGCCAAGCCAGGTATCACACCTAAGAGAGGAGAATTAAAAACATTATCATTATTATTATTATCTGAACAGGAATTAAATATATTATCATTATTATATAGACAAAAATTATTACGACCAAAACCAGGAACGTTGACTAGCAAGTTGACCTTTCCAACGACAAACATATTTCCACACTTTTGATGGGACAAATATTTTAAAATTGTACCACAAAAATATTGCTTACGTATTTATATAGAGATAAATGAGTTAAGCCGCAATTAGAAGACAGAACTCTTTGCAGAACTCTGCAATAGTCGTACAATGGTTCATTGCCATTCCATCCAAGGTTCATTGCCATTCCATTCCGTCCATGTTCATTGCCAAACTTTTCTGCAGTGAATATTCTACACACTACCATTGCACGACTTATGCAGAAATATTGCAGAGCTCTGCAATAGTCTAATTGCGGGTTTATTGATTAGAAAAATTTTATAAAAGTAATTTCAATAATTTAAATTAGATTTAAGAGCAATACCTAACCCTTACTACTAACAATAATTTTTATTTTTTAATAGATATCAGACAAACGTTACGAATGTAAAATTTGTAATAAAAAATATCAGTTGAACTATCTATTAAAGCGTCATATGAAAAGTCATGAGAAACCATATGAATGTTCAGAATGTAGTAAAAAATTTGTGTCCACGAAAAGTTTGGAAATGCATAAACAAATTCATCATCCGGAAAGAAAAAAGGTAAGGTTAAATCGAATACAACGTCTTTTGAACAAAATCAATTTTGAATGCATTAAACGCCATCTGCAATTTTTTAATTTTACTTGCAGTTTCCATGCCAATTTTGTAGTAAGAAATTTACAGGAAAAAAGCATTGCGAACGTCATATGACAATCCATACACGCGAAAAGCTGTTTCAATGTTCACACTGTCAAAAAGAATTTACATATAGAGAAGCTTTGGTAGTTCATATGAAAATTCATACACGAGGAAATTTAAAGGTAAAATTTTGTTTCAGTTAACGATCTAATGGTTTGTATAAACAAAAAACTGTTAAATGATGTATGATTTTGCAAAAATTAAAAACGAGTTTCAACTTTTCAACAAGAGTTATCAAAAACAAGTAAATTTTATATGTATACAAATTATTTTAAACTATTTAATTCATAAAATGTTAGAATATCATTTTTCATTCAAAAATTTTAAATCGTTATCTCGTAAATTATAAATCCTATGGACCTGAAATTTGAAATACGTATAAAACCAACTTGTTCACTTTAGATGGTTGATGCAAAACAAAAAGTTGTTTTCGTTTGTTTTAGAGGGTTGCGATGTTAGGCCTGAAGGAAAAATTATTTTATAGCGAGCCAAGTAAGGTATCATATGAAAGTGCTGTACTTCAGTACCCCTAAAATTGTATTTTAGAACAACCATTTTGTATCAACCATCTAAAGTGAACAAGTTGAAATTTCAGGTCCATAGGATTTATAATTTACGAGATAATCGATATAATGCGAGAACGTTTGAATTTCACCAATAGTGTTCCGTATAAAAAAACGAAACAATTGCAGCACAAGAGATAAGGGGGATTTCATCCAAAAACTATTTGAAACAATCCTTAACACAGACCGATGTTTTGATACCTCACAGCCTGAGGTTTCAACTCCTTCACATTTTTATTTTGCTTTTATATTTTACAAAACAAAAATCATTCATTCATTCATTCAAATATTAATGCATCGCGGTCTCCTGCGTGAAAATGATTTTCATTGTTCATTTAATTTATTGAAATTTTTATTTTTATACTGAAGACCTTAGCGAAGACACGTTTACTTTAGTGCAAATCAATTTTCATTCATATCTACAAAATCGTACACTTTACAAAAAAATTTTGTGAGCAAAACGTGTTTAGTTTGAATTAATTAAAAAAACCCTTGAATATATAGGTTCTTATTAAAAAAAGCCCTAGTTTGGCCTATATCTTCAAAACTTAGGTGTTTCAAGGTCATTCAATATTACCACTAGACGTTTCCCTCGACCCTTAACGAATATCACCTTGGGTTATTTTGTCCTAGCTAGCATCGTTCTCGAGATAAAAGCCTGGCATTTGAGCTCGATTAAACATATTTAACACGTGCCGACTTAAGCTCAAAGTTCTACTAAAAAGGATAAAATTGTAATTTTTGGCCTATACTTGGTAAATTTTTAAACTTACAAAAAAATTGTATAGAATAATTATTGTAGGCCTAGTCGTTACCTAAAAATAGTAATTTAATCAACAAGTGTGTAATGAAATAGTTTATTCTCAAGCAAAAGTTTTAAATTTGCGAGAGAATAAAATTCATTAAACACGAATTGATTACACTACTTTATTCTCTGACAAAGAATTATGTATTATATAAAATAAAAACTGTTTTCTTCAATTAAAACAATAAATTTTTATTGTTTTAATTGATAAATCAAATTTCTGATTAAATTTCTGGATGATAAAAAAAACCCATCCCATGCAATCAACCAAATTCAACTAAAAGAAATAAGAGAATTTAACTTAAAATTTGATTTTTGAACAAAACGTATCAAAGCTATTGTGATTATAATTTGAAAATAATTTTAATAAAATCAAAACAATTTGACCAATTGGAATCATACCAATTGAATAATATGATAATTTTTTTATAAGAAAATTTTTATTAGACAATAAATTAAGTTCATTAGGCTATAGGTTAGAAAATAATACATACTATTATTATGGAAAAAACATACAAATAAAGCTGATGTTAATAAATGGAAGAGAATAAAAGTATTTATATATTGGGGATTTTAGAGATCAATTAAACTCAAGTAAGTAAAGAAGTAATTGGAATTTTTTTCAATTCAAAGGTATGGTTTGAAGTTTCTCAGAAAAACACTCCACTTCACATTTTTCGTGTTTCGGATGAATTCGAACCTTCCTCGTCAGTGCCTGGCTCGAATCCCTAGGCAGACACGCTATCGATTTCGAAATCAATTTCGAAATTGAAACTTCTTCATCACTTATTTATTTTAACTAAGTTGAATTTTTCCAATGTCATTAGACTCCATATTATGAAAATGTTTTTACATTAATTATATGGGGTTTTTTGTATTAAATTTCTAGACAATAATTTGTGTGAATTCATAGAATGGGGAACATTTTTATTCTAATTAACATCCTAAGTCACGATTGTATACTCATTATTGATTGTTTCCAATCAATACAAATTATTTCAATACATTATTCTATTCATATTTTTTAATGTACCTGTCGATGTAGATGGCAGTTTTAAACGACATTTTAATTTGAAATAGGTACAACAAAAATATTATTCAAGCGAAAACAAGTGAACACAACTGAAACTGAAGTATAACTGAAAACAACTGAACACAACTGAAAATTAAGGATTCTATGTAGTAATAATAACATAATTTTTTTCAATATGATGAATCGTTAATGTAGATAATTATTTGTTTGTATTTCTATATTTTAAAAGAATTTACGGGAAAAACTAAAACAAAATAGTTATTTACAAATCGTGGGCTTAAAGTAGAAGATTACGCCTGCGGTCCATATTGATCCAAAAGCGTAATCTTCCTTTCAGCCTGACTATGTTCAACGTTGAACGTACAAATGCAAAACTGAATGGTTAAATAAATCAGTTTTTAAATTTTACAAACTCGCTAAACATTTTGAAAATTTGTAAAAAAACTAAACATGCCATGATTTTCATTATAAACTTCATACAATAATTGATTTGTTTGTTCTAATTTTATGATAATTTTAATTATTTTACGGGCGGTAAACTAGAAGAATATAAATCTAATCTATAAAAAACCTTCCAAAAGTATCATACATTGTGCATGCACCGTAACTCTTCGCTCTTAACCCTCGAAAAACTATTAAAAACTTTGTTTTGAGTTCAACATGAAATTTGTTGGTTTTTTCATCTGGTTGACACAAAAAGTAAAATTATTTTCGTATTCAGCAAGCAAAAATACATCAGAAAATGGTTTCTGATAAATGGTCTGATAGCTTTTACAGGTATGACATCGAAAAAACTATTCTTTTATGTGGAGGTGGTTGACTTGCAGCCGCCATACTGGTCCGTCATTTTGAATTTTTCAAAAAGACTACGGCTAAAATTAAACGAGAAGGTTATAGCTAAAAAACGAGACTAAGTGCAATTCCATTGATTGCTTCAATTTTTGGACAGAGGGAAGTGGCCGAGATGACAGAGAATGTAAGAACACAAGAAAGAGTTAACTTAACGAAAAAGTGTCTTAATACTTTTTTTTAGTTGATAACCTAAATAATGTGTAAAATAATAATTCTATACGATTTTTTCGTAAATTTAAAAATTGACCAAATATACGCCAAAAATGACAATTTTATCTTTTTTCATAGAACTTTGAGCTTAAGTCAGCACCTGTTAAATATATTTAACCGAGCTCAAATTTTAGGAGACTTATTTTCAGGTGTATTGAAACCATTTTCCGACCGGCACTCTTCAAGATGGTGGCAATTTTTATACATGTGGTGCAACATCCCATGCTCGGTTTATGTCTAAATGAATCTATTGCCTCAAGATTTTTTTATTTCGCGAACATTTCAAGCTGACGAAAAAAAACTTAATTCTGTACGTGAAATTTTGATTTTTGTTTATACTTTACATAAAGCATTGGTGTAGTTGTACAAATCCAGTTAGAGCACCAAACCAAGGTTTGAACTTTATACGTGAAGCACTTAAATACGAAGGAACCAATAAAATTGTTTCTGGTGTGGTAATCGAAAAGTTAAAAAATCACTTGTGGTATTTCACACCAGCGTGTTAGTTGGTCTTGGCTTTTTCGATTCAATTGTTTTACTTGAAGTGAAGAAAAAAATGGTAAACCGTTTAAGCGAAAGGAATCCAACTGTGATGTTTTCTGATTACCGCAAGCATTCAGATCCAAAACAATTGGTTGCATGTGATTTGTCAGATTTTGTTTCGCACAAAACAAAATTTTTTTTTTCAAATTTTAATATTTCCACTGACTTTTTCGAGATTGTTCCATCCGATTGGGAAAATAATGATGATTACCAATCTGCATTTTGTCAAAATTTACTCGTACTCAATGGCGCGGCTAAAAGGAGGGTAAAGTTCATGAAGGACTATAATCGCGTTCTAACACGTGACGAGAAAGAGTTTCAATTTATATTAAAATTGTAGATCAATATCGAAAAAAGTTTCCTTCGCATAAAAAATCCAGTTTGATTGATCAGTCCCAAGGTTAATTATCACTATGATGTGTTTTGTTTTCTTTTATTTGAAATGAAAGAAAGTCTTTTTGATTAAACAGTATGATTGAACAGTAAAAATAAATTTTATATGAAAAAATTAAGCGATAATTCAATAAAAATTACTTTTAGACCCCAAAAGTTCGCAAAATAAATGCTTAAAATGCAAAATCGATATTTTTAAGTTTTTTCAATTCCTTAAAAATTCATAACAATACAATAGAAATAGAAATGAAAATTAATTTTAGTCGGTATACACATTTTATAATGCAAAAATATGCTGAAATACACTAAAATTCAATTTTTTTTTTTTTTTTTATTAATTAGTTAGACATGTTTAGCACACTAAATATGAAATATTCATTATTTAGACTCTTTGAATATCCGAAGATACCATGTCAACTATAAAGGAAGGAGATGAGGAAAATGGAAGGAATGGGGATATAAGGATAACTATACTAATTTTTTTAAATGATGATGGACATTTTCTTTAAATGCCTGAGGGGAAAATTCATCGGGAAATACAGAGGAAGGCAATGAGTTCCATAATTTGGCCACTCTATTAAAATAGTCGTTTTGGAAGGACACAGTTCTACAACGAGGTATTTGTACAACAAATGGATGGGATAACTCGGCAGCTCTTGTTTGTCGATTATACTGCGCACACGATGGAAGGATATTTTGAATTTCCTTAGAGGAGAATTCGCTAAAGTTATATTTATAGTAGATTGACAATTCAGCCACATTTCTTCTGTGCTGGAGTGAATCAAGCTGGTCCGTTAGTTTGGTATTACCAATCAACCGTATTGCTTTTCTCTGAACAGAGTCTAGACAATTTATTGTTGACTGACAAGCACCTCCCCAAACATGACAGCAATACTCCATACATGGACGAATAAAGGACTTGAAGATTAGCAAAATTTGCTCGGGATTGAAATATTTTTTACATCGACTCAAGAATCCTAATTTTTGCATTGCAGATTTAGCGAGGTTGAACACATGTTTATTCCATTTCAGGTTATTTTGAATATCCACTCCAAGAAGTCTAACTGATTCAACCTCACGCAATTCCTCATGGTTTATTTTAATAGGAAAATTTTTATGTCGCTCTATTCGTGAAAGACGGCATAATTTGGTTTTGGTTGGATTAAATGAAACAAGATTACGATCACCCCATTCCATTATACGCTCCAGATCTTTGTTGATAGAATCAATTAGCAACTCTCTATCAGTGGTAACTGCAGTATGAGATCGAAATTTAGGAGATGCATGTGATGTATGTAATGTGCTGTCATCAGCAAAACTATGGATTGGGTGCACTGTAGAAATAAGTAAGTCATTAATGTATAGAAGAAACAAGGTTGGTGAGAGTGCCGAACCTTGGGGAACCCCAGCATTGGTTGTGAAAATATTGGATGTGATACCATCTAAATTAACATGAAATTGGCGACCTGTAAGAAAACTATGAATCCATGAGACAGTAAGATGGTCTATGCCATAAGATTTTAATTTAGCTATAAGATTTTTATGCCACACTTTATCAAATGCTTTAGAGATGTCAAGTGAAATACTGAATGTTTCACCGTGGTTTTCCAGCGATTTGTTCCAGAGATGGGATACGTAGGCTAACAGATCACCTGTTGCATGACTTCTACGAAAACCATACTGCTTATCATCAATAATTCGCGACATTTCCAAATAATCTATCAAATTGTAGTTAACATATTTTTCAAATATTTTAGCTAAAACCGACAGAATTGCAATTGGTCTATAATTGTTAGGATCTATCTTACTGCCTTTCTTTGGCCAGCGTTCAACCCATACCAAAGAAAGGCAGTAAGATAGATCCTAACAATTATAGACCAATTGCAATTCTGTCGGTTTTAGCTAAAATATTTGAAAAATATGTTAACTACAATTTAATAGATTATTTGGAAATGTCGCGAATTATTGATGATAAGCAGTATGGTTTTCGTAGAAGTCATGCAACAGGTGATCTGTTAGCCTACGTATCCCATCTCTGGAACAAATCGCTGGAAAACCACGGTGAAACATTCAGTATTTCACTTGACATCTCTAAAGCATTTGATAAATAGAATGACCATCTCAGCTACAAAGTTTATGCCGAGTTGCCGTGTAGTTAAGTAGTTGGATTTGAACTCAGAGGACCCCCTTGCTATTTTTTCTGATTTATTCTTTTCTAACGACATTTTTTTTTTTGAGGGAAAGGGTGTTAATCTCAAGTCCCACCCATTCGAGATTTTGCTCTCAGTACTTAGTCTCAATTCTGATATACGAGGATGTGTAACTTGGTGGCAAGACCATTTTCTTGCAACAACATGCACCACCGCAAACGGTTGTAAAACCTAAAATTAGCATTTTGGGTAACTCATTTTTCAAAATATCGTTTCTTCACATTATTTCTTATAATTATCTTAATTTTTGAAACCTTTGTACTATTATTTATTGCTCATTGGATTGTTCTCACCACTTCGCAATTAGCAAGTTTAAAAAACAATTTAAAGACATTTTAAAGTTTTCTTCTATTTGTTTTCAGTTTCCTTGTAAATTATGTGATACGAAGTTAGCAACCAAAAATGGACTTAAAGTACATTTAAACATTCATACACGTGAAAATGTATTTAAATGCTCTGAATGCAATAAAGAATTTTTACGAAAGGAAAAATTGAAGGAGCATTTAGAAATTCATTCAAAAGAAGGATTACAGGTAAGAATTTACTTTAGGTTTTTTGCTTATTAGTAAATAATATAAATGTTAAAATAATGTGGAAATCTTGATCTTTTTCAACAATATTGATTATTGACTTTTTTTATATTTTTTTATATTAAGGGGTCTCGAAACTTAGATGATGGGTTAGCTAGGTCAAGTGGCACTGCGATTTAAAGATTTATTGTATTTAACCCTGATGTTGTTATTTTTTTTTTTTTACTTTATTTATTTCAATATAATCAATTTTATAAATACAACCACAGCAGCAAAACTATATGTGGCTTACAAAATACGGAACTATTAACATGAATAAAAATTTACATGTGATAAACAACAACAGTAAGACAAATATTATAAAAAAGAAAAGAAAAAAATCGAAAAACAATCAACAGCAGATGCTATAGCAAATTATACACATAATCTTTTTTTTTTTTTTTTTTAACTTTATTTATTATATATTATAAGATCTGATCACAGCAGTTGATAACTATATGTGATCTACAATTTAAACATTTAGCAAATATGTAGTAGCAAAATATGAAAAGTCAAAATTACAATCGATAATATTAAACAAATTAAATTTATCTATAATATTTACAAGCTCATAGAACTATGTATTCGCGCAGTAGTCTTTTAAAACAAGATACAGAGTTAGTTATTTTTATATGGTCTGGTAAGTTATTGAAGGCAGCTAATCCAAAACAAAGAATACTGTCCCTTCCAAAATTAGTTCGAAATTTGGTTATTCGATAATGGGTAGCTTGTCTGGTTGAATGAGAGTGGATATTATTGTTAGAAATTAAATTGAAATTATGTTTAATTTTGTTATTAACTATCAAATACAAGAATAGGAGTAATTCATACGATTTAACATTTTCAAAAGATAAGACAGTTGCTGAATATAATATACTAGTAGGGGTTAGAGTTGGTAGTTTTTTTATAATTTAGCAGCTTTATTTTGTAATCGTTTTAATTCATTTAATTTATATGCCGGTGCTGTGCTCCAAATAGGACTAAGGTATTTAATATGGGATAAAATGTGCGAGTGATAAATAGACCACGCAACACTTTCAGTAATACAGCTTCTTGTTCGTCGCAGAGCAAAAAGTATGCAAGCAATTTTTTTTTAATGTGATCAACATGATATGTCCATTTCAGGTACGAATCTGTATGTAATCCCAGATATTTTACACAATTAACTCTGGTTATGGATTGGTTTTCTACTGATAATGCAAAATCTGGAAGATTTGAAGTTTTGCTTCTGAAGATGATATAAAATGTTTTTTCTGCATTTAATTTCAATTTCTTCGAAGCTAGGAAACTATGGATCATATTTAAATCCGCTTGCATCATTTGTTCCAGTTCTGCAAGAGATTTCGATTTAAATTTAACTATTGCATCATCAGCAAACATTTGAAGCTCTCCATTTATTCTCAGATCAAATAATTCATTAATATATAGATTAAAAAGAAGGGGCCCTAATATGGAACCCTGAGGAACTCCTCTTTGAATTAGCTGTGGTGTGCTTTCGACACCATTTACAACACAAACTTGAGTACGATTGGACAAATACGATCTTAAAAGATCCAATTCTACGCCCTTTACTCCTGCATTATATAAATCACCAATAAGCAAATCATGATCAACATAGTCGAAGGCCTTTCTGACATCTACAAAAAGGCATGATACATAATATCCTTGATCAGTATTTTGTTGAACAAATGTTATAAAAGTAGCAGTTGCTGCTAGAGTTGAGGAGTTCTTTATAAATCCAAATTGATTGTGATTTATGATATTGTTATTCATAAAGTGGAGATACATCTGTCGATATAATATTTTCTCAAATACTTTAGAATAAGTGGGCAACACAGACACAGGTCTATAGTCATTCACAAATAGAGTACTACCACCTTTATGCACTGGTTTAAGTCTAGCGTTTTTTAGAGAGCGAGGAAATATTCCATTAGAAAGTGATTCGTTAATGAGTTCAACTATTTTTCCACTGAGGAATGCCGAAAAGCATTTAGAGAACTTAGCAGATATTTTGTCCATACCTGTGGCAGCAGATGAGTTCAGTTCGCTTACGATTTGTTGAACTTCGTTTGAATTGGTTAGTTGCCAATGAAGTTGTGGGAGAATGGGTTTGACAGTTCCCGAGAGAGATGTTTTAGTTGCTGTATGACCAATATTGCCAACATTTATAAAAAAAGTGTTGAAAGCATTAGCTATATCTTTAGAATCAAAAATTTTATTGTTATCAACGCTAAGAACAATATTGTTTTTATCTGAAGAAAATTTTCTAAATACTAGCTCGTTAACTACACTCCAAAGTTTTCGCAAATCATTGCTGCAAAGAGAAATCCTTGAGAGGTAGTAATTTTTTTTGGCATCTTTTATTTTACTATTAACCATATGCTTATAGTAATTATAACGTTCAATCACATATAAATTTTGGGGACATTTCTGTTTGTATTTGTAATATTTATCTCTCAGCTTTATATGTTCTAATATATCATGATTTATCCATGGTTTCTTGCTGTTTTTTACCCTTTTTGCTGTTATTTGTTTAGTATTGATGCAAATAATGTGCGATAAGTAGCTAATCAGATTATCAAATGTTTCAATAGAGGCCAAATAATCTAAATCATTTGAAATTTTATTTTCAAGGGATTCATAATCAAGGACTGTCTCTCTTAAACACGATTTAAATATGTACATAGAAATTTCATTTTTAATAGATGTAGGAAGTAAATTATATTTTTGCAACCCAATGCAGAGTAAATTGGTTTTGCCTACAGCAGTTTTATGCCTTATAATGTGAAAGTCATTTCTTCGTCTAGTGTGATATCCATGAATAAGACAGATGACGTTGTTGTAGCGACGGGTGTGGTGCTAATCCTCCACTCTGTATGACATCGATGTCACTGTATAATGTGCAATGGGGTAAAATCCGAACCCTCAACCTAGTTAATGGGCTCAATTGGATTAATATTTTGCGGTAGAGGAAGTGAAAGTCTTCATTGACCGCAAAACCTAGTTTGTTAAGGTGATGGTTTATTGGACTCTGTCCTGCCACGCACCATGTTTAGATCTTTTTCATTCGTTTCGCCTTCTTCATAGTTATCTGCATATTTTGTTACTGTTTCCAGCTTTGGATAACGCGACTGAGCGAATTCTTGGTCACTCCAAAGCACGGCTTTGAACCAATGAATTTTACGCCTTTCTTTGCAAGCGAGCCTGCTAATACATTGCCATGATCCCCGGTGTGATCATGTACCCACACATGTGTGACGCAGAGTTGGGTTCTTCAATTTTTTGTAGATTTTGGTAGCATTCCCATACTAGTTTTGAATTGAAGCGCGTCATAAATAATGTATATATCTGTGTTGCTGTGTTCCCTTTCGGCACACAATAGCACAGTAGTTGATGGTGAAGGTTTCGAATTGAAGTACTGTTGCACAGTATCCAGTGCTAAAGCCCATTTAGACCTGGAGCCAAAAACCCCTGCACCTGTGCCTTTATTGGTTCGGGAGCCATACGTAACCAGACGCTGGCATCGGATGGTAGTGATTATAAGTAGCTCTCAATGCCTCCCTTGGTTCTATTTTAACAATAAACGGTTTGTCTAGATCAGTAGTATTTGGCATACAGTCCGTGTGATAGGTCACCATTTCATTCTGCAATTTCGAGAGGATCGTTAGGTTGCCAGGTTTAAGTATTTGGACGAGCTGTAGTTTTTGATTGCTAGATAAGGCTCCAGAATTCATGTGTAGGTGCAATAGAGGAAGAAAGAGTATTTTCTTTGGGATTGTTGGTGTGGTTCTGCAAGCACTTATGGTACATAGGCACACAAGTTTTTGTATTTTTGTGAGTCTTGTCCGATTTTAGAATTTAACTACGTTTCGGACACCAGACCAGAACTGCGTAGGACAGTATGGGTTTTATTAGACTTTGAAGTAACCATATTATCATATTGGGGCTAAATCCCTAGCTTTACCCATTCAAGTTTCTGCAGGCAAAGGAAACCTTATTTGCATTGTCCGAGATAAATTTTAGGTGTGAGTTCCAAGTGAGTTCGCTGTCCAGGATCACACCTAAGTAATTAATCTCCTTGACTTGTATCCGTTTGCCGTTAAATCAATAGTATCGACATTAAAGCTCCTTCAGTTTGTAAGGACGGCGGTACTAGGTTTTTGCGGATTGACTGGCGGCCTACCTTGACATTGAGTAACGTAACTAAACCGTCAACAAAAAAATTGTTTTTGCACAGTAGTACAAACAAATGTTGTAACAAAATATTTTTTCGTTAAATGTAAATTTATACAATGTAGTCTTGCTTTCAAAAATTTCCTAGTTTATTTTTTTTATCGGGAAACGATCAGTTTTTTCTATTTGTTTATATTTTCACCGATAAGGAATGTGAATATATTTCTTTAAAAAAAAAATTAATTGATCCTCTAATAAATGATTCGACGATGTCAATACGAATTTAAAACGTTACTTTATAACAAATTCATTGAAGGGAAAATCAATAATAAAATGTTGGATGAATTAATTATGCGAATATCAAACCAAATGATATTGCATATGCCACAGTGGTGGTTTAATATATCGCATCATTACAGTCCAAGCTCTTGTCCAAGCGACCACATAGTCACGGGAGATTGAAAAATGATGCATAATGAGAGAAAAACAATCGAAAACCTCCCTCGCACAGTTGCCCGGGCATTAACGCCTAGTAGATCATTCGCGAGTGATGAATTAGCAAAGGCTCGAACCCACGCCTCAACATAACATGGTTGTAAGAAACGAATCTGCCAGACCAGAACACGCTACAGCGAAGCAATACTTGAACCTACGACCTGAGATCCAGACTGAAAACACCCTCATGCTCTGAGGCAAATAGTAAACCCAGATAGATGATAAAGAACAAAAGAAAATGTAATACCGTAACAAGAATATTCAGACATTAAGTTCGAATGTCCTTCGAATGATAGACATCTCTTCGTTTGAAAGCCAGGTCTTCCAGCTCGTAGGCGGCGCCACCCACTAACCTTAGGACTTTGGCTTCGACAAACTTTTGTGCAAGCTTTGCAGATAATTGCTTACCTGCATCACTCAAGATAAAATTTCGACAGAACACAATATCACCAGGTTTAAACAGAGATACCCGAGCTCGTAAATTATAGCGTTGCGCACTCTTAACGAATGCTTCAGAAAGCAAGTCAAGAATTCGACTACGGATTTTGTTCAGGTAGTCAGGACGCAGAAGTGTTTCACCCGGTTCGTGAAGACTGTTTAATCGTTTCAACAACTCATATGACGATCCGTGTGTTATCATGGGCAATCCAAACATTGCGTAATAAGGTGAACAGTGAATGGTTTGATATAGTGAACATCGCAGTGCACAAGCGATCTCACTCAAATGCATATCCCATTTTGAATGTTCTTCTTTCAAATAAGCCCTAATTCCAGAAAGGACGCTTCTGTTCACCCGTTCGGAAGCATTAGCTGGTGGTGAATATAGTGCTGTGTACCATTGTCGGATACAACAACCGGATACAACATTGTCGGATACAACCGAATACATGGAAGACATTGGTGGCCAAAAATTGACAAATTCGTTCAGCGGTTAATTTGCGTAGAGGAAACAAAAATGGGTATTTGGTCACATGATGAAGTACCACGAGTATAGCGATATTCCCGGACTTTGAACGAGGATAAGGACCAAGAATATAAATGTATAAACGCTGACCAATTCGTTCTGTTTTCAATGGAGACAACGTAGGAGCACGAAGTGGAACATTGGGAGCTTTGATTTTTGTGCATGTTTTACAGCTCATCACAAATTTCTTCACTTGGGTATACATTTTTGGCCAATAATAAAAACGACGGATGTTATACAATTTTTTTCCTAAACCTAAACCTAAACATTCTTTTTCGCTGGTAGAATAATTGCGTTGCGCAGAATTAATTTTTGTACATGTACGCTATGGGATGTTCTATGCCGTCCATGTCACGCTGAAGCAATACACAACCTATGCCGTCATTGCTAGCATCACACTGGGGAGTAAAAGGTTTAGTATAGTCAGGGTTTATTAGGACGAGTGCTGATACTAGTTCTCACCACTTCGCAATTAGCAAGTTTAAAAAACAATTTAAAGAAATTTTAAAATTTTTTTTCTATTCGTTTTCAGTTTTCTTGTAAATTATGTGATGCAAAGTTAACAACCAAAAATGGACTTAAATTACATTTAAACAGTCATACACGTGAAAGGTTGTTTAAATGTTCTGAATGTAATAGAGAATTTACAGAAAAAGGAATGTTGAAAAAGCATTTAGAAACTCATTCAAAAGAAAGATTACAGGTAAGAATTTACTTTAGATTTTGTGCTTATTAGTAAATAACATAAATGTTAAAATAAAGAGGAAATCTTGATCTTTTTCAACAATATTGATTATTGACTTTTTTATATTAAGGAGTCTCGAAGCTGAGCTGATGGGTTAGCTAAGTCAAGTGGCACTGCGACCTAAAGATTTATTGTATTTAACCCTGATGTTGTTATAAGATAGATGACGTTGTTGTAGCGGCGGGTGTGGTGCTAATCCTCCCACTCTGTATGACATCAATGTCACTGTATAATGTGCGATGTGGTAAAATCCGAACCCTCAACATAGTTAATGGGTTCGATTGGCTTAAGGTTTTGCGGGAGGGGAAGTGTAAGTCTTCACTAACCGCAAAATCTAGTTTGTTAAGGTGATGGTTTATCGGACCCTGTCATGCCAATCGCCATGTTTAGATCTTTTTCATTCGTTTCGCCTTATTCATAGTTATAAACACTTTGTTGTTACTGTTTCTAGCTTAGGATAACGCGACTGAGCGAATTCTTGGTCAGCCCAAAGCACGCCTGACTCAAAACATGTTGGCATAAACCACTATAATTATACCGTTCTCAAACAAGCTAGTGGTGTACGGAATAGTACATAAACGGTTCATATCAAATAAGTTATTATTTTTGTTTTATTTTTGTAAGCTAACTATGTTATTATTATGTTATTTTTAACAAAGGCTTTCGGGTAATTGTTTTTTATCTCCGCATAAATCAGCAGCCGAATTCTGTAACTGTGAAATGGTGACGTCATTAATTTTTTATTATTTTACCATTTTTACGATTCTAAGACTGTGTTCCAATCCATGCTATTTAGTATTAAAATTCTAAATTGAGATAGTCAAAAATTTCGTTGACTATTTCCGTCATTTAATTCGAAATTTTGTAAAAGATATTTTCTTTTTGACATTTTGAATATATGGCAAAACTGTTTGAATTGCCATTGTTTTTGTTATAATTACTTCTTCTGTTGTTTGGTAAAGAATAAGAATACAACTGACGAACCTCTTTATTCTTATTTCATAAATTCATAAATACAACTCTCTTTATTTATACATATAATATTGAACTCTCTTTTTTAGTTACATATACAACAGTTTTTATTAGTTTTTTTGTTATTTTTCGATTAGTTCCTTGACCAGAGAATTACGCACGGATTATCAAGAGGAAACACTCGAATGTCACATACTCCTCCATGACGGACGGTAAACTAATGCATAATTTAAAACTTCTATCTTTCATGAAACAACCGAACAACCGTTGTTTTCTTGATCTTCTTATATCTATAAGGTGAAGTTTGATATTTTGTATAAAAAAAATAAAATGTTAAGATTCAAATTAAATAGAAAAGGCAATATGAATCTTGGTTTAATGCAATTACATATATTCAGTATATATATATATATTCAGTTTAGTGGTTTGACATAAGTTAGGGGTAACAATCATGGGGATGATCTGCATGACCTGAAAGATAACAGATCTCAAGCCGGACTTACGAAATGAAATACATATATATGAAACTCCACAAGGTAGTTTTGGTGCTGACAAAGAGACTTTCGTATCTAAAACTAAAGCAACAAGGTATCATTTGAATTTATATATCTAGAAATAAAAATATAGAATCAACTTTTCCACTAAGCAATAATAAACATGCTAAGCAATATTAAACACTAAGCAATAATTAACAACTGTCAGAAAATGTATGCATGTTAAACTATGCATGTAAAACAATACATTGAAATACATTAAAAGCTAAATCACGCTTGGTCAATACATTGAAAGCCAAATCACACTGTTGTAGAAAAAACAACTGATTTTTTTGAGCAATCCAAGTTTATTATCTCAAACTATATGTCTGTATGCTAAAAACTATAAATTCACATTTTTACTATAAATATATAAACATATTAACAATATAAATCTTACATCTTCAATTATTTTCCTATTCTCCAGGATTACAACTTCAGTTTAACTAATTTTATGAATTTAATGATCTTTTTAGTGAAAAAGAATAAGCACAAATAAAAACGTGGATATTCAAATTATAATATTCTTTTTTTGTGAATTGCCATGCTGTCACTTTTTGCATGTCTCAGTTATGCAGGGTTGTATCGTCAACACACACATTTAAAGTCAAAAACAAAACTTAAAAATGTTGAAGTCGTAAACAGTAGGCTCTTTACTAAATTGAAGAGTTAGAGGCTTACAGTATCTTTTTAATAGGAATTAGGAACATCGATTGATATTTCATTCCGGTGAAAAATCATATGAATGTAATGTTCGGAGAGCAATAACATATTTCCATTTTTAGAATATTAATAAGAAAACTTATAAACCTAGGATACGTTTTGTAACGTCTGCTTATATTATTACTCATACTAGGAATCGCCCAGTGGCCGAAATTCGGTCATTGTAAATAGAAATTGTAAAAAGACCTCCCAACAAAATAGCTACAACACATTATTTCAGAGTTTGATTAATTGACATAATTGATTTTGAATTGCCTGCTTATCTACTACTAAAGACCTTTCCAACGACAAACATATTTCCACACTTTTGATGGGACAAATATTTTAAAATTGTACCACAAAAATATTGCTTACGTATTTATATAGAGATAAATGAGTTAAGCCGCAATTAGAAGACAGAACTCTTTGCAGAACTCTGCAATAGTCGTGCAATGGTTCATTGCCATTCCATCCAAGGTTCATTGCCATTCCATTCCGTCCATGTTCATTGCCAAACTTTTCTGCAGTGAATATTCTACACACTACCATTGCACGACTTATGCAGAAATATTGCAGAGTTCTGCAATAGTCTAATTGCGGGTTTATTGATTAGAAAAATTTTATAAAAGTAATTTCAATAACTTAAATTAGATTTAAGAGCAATACCTAACCCTTACTACTAACAATAATTTTTATTTTTTAATAGATATCAGACAAACGTTACGAATGTAAAATTTGTAATAAAAAATATCAGTTAAACTATCTATTAATGCGTCATATGAAAAGTCATGAGAAACCATATGAATGTTTAGAATGTAGTAAAAAATTTGTGTCCACGAAAAGATTGGAAATGCATAAACAAATTCATGATCCGGAAAGAAAAAAGGTAAGGTTAAATCGAATACAACGTCTTTTGAACAAAATCAATTTTAAATGCATTAACCAATTTTTTTAATTTTACTTGCAGTTTCCATGCCAATTTTGTAATAAAAAGTTTAAAGGAAAACAGCATTGCGAACGTCATATGACAATCCATACACGCGAAAAACTGTTTCAATGTTCACACTGTCAAAAAGAATTTACATATAGAAAAGCTTTGGTAGGTCATATGAAAATTCATACACGAGGAAATTTAAAGGTAAAATTTTGTTTCAGTTAACGATCTAATGGTTTGTGTAAACAAAAAACCGTTAAATGATGTATGATTTTGCAAAAATTAAAAACGAATTTCAACTTTTCAAGAAGAGTTATCAAAAACAAGTAAATTTTTTATGTATGCAAATTATTTTAAACTATTTAATTCATAAAATGTTAGAATGCCATTTTTCATTCAAAAATTTTAAATTGCTTTCTCGTAAATTATAAATCCTTTGGACCTGAAATTTGAATTGCGTATAAAACCAACTTGTTCACTTTACGTTTACGTGGTTGATGCAAAAAAAAAGTTGTTTTCGTTTGTTTTAGAGGGTTGCGATGTGAAGCCTGAAGGAAAAATCATTTTATAGCGAGCCAAGTAAGGTATCATATGAAAGTGCTGTACTTCAGTACCCCTAAAATTGTATTTTAGAACAACCATTTTGGATCAACCATCTAACGTGAACAAGTTGAAATTTCAGGTCCATAGGATTTATAATTTTTCTATGAGAGCAAATGAAAAGTCTATTTTCATCACGGTTAATGTCCCGTGAAAATGGGTACTTTTACAACTATAGTGTAAAAAGAATAACAAATTGTAGTTGCTATGGATTCTCATATAATTTTACAAAGTTTTTTAAACAGCGCAATGAAAAAATAGACTATGAATTTTTAATGTTATGTTGTCGATTTTCAATTTTATAATTTATAGTAAATATCGATTATAAATATACTATCATAGAAAAAATTGCATTTCCTATCGACTATTCGATTTCCAATCTACAAAATCGTACGCTTTACAAAAATTTTTTATGAGCAAAAAGTGTGTAGTTTGAATTAATTAATCAAAAAAAAACTTTGAATATATAGGTTCTAATTTACATGGACCACCGCTGACGGTTGTAAAATCTAAAATTAGCATTTTGGGTAACTAATTTTTCAAAATATCGTTTCTTCACAACATTTCATATAATTATCTTAATTTTTGAAACCTTTGTACTATTATTTATTGCTCATTGGATTGTTCTCACCACTTCGCAATTAGCAAGTTTAGAAAACAATTTAAAGAAATTTTAAAGTTTTTTTCTATTTGTTTTCAGTTTCCTTGTAAATTATGTGATGCGAAGTTAACAACCAAATATGGACTTAAACAACATATGGACATTCATACACGTGAAAATTTATTTAAATGTTCTGAATGTAATAAAGAATTTACACTAAAGAGATATTTGAAGCAGCATTTAGAAACTCATTCAAAAGTGATATTAAAGGTAAGAATTTACTTTGGGTTTTGTGCTTATTAGTAAATAAAAAAAAATTGAAGTGGAAGTGGTAGGCTTTATTGATTTTTCTCAACAATATTATAGATTATAGACTTTTTTTATATTGAGGGGTTACAAGCCAGATGTTATTGTTGTTGTAGCGGCGTGTGTGGTGCTCATCCTGCGGCTCTAGATAATATCTAGATACCGCCTTTTTTTTTTCTTCCTTTATCTCCATTTAAGAGCATAGGGCGTCTACTAGACTGGACCATCGGACTCTTTTGGGGGCAATCGCTTTCAGTTCACCCCATGTCTTGCCAATTTGTTTTGCTTCAGCTAGTCATGGGTGGTCTTCTAACTCTCCTTTTACCTTGTGGATTCCACTTTAAGGACATCCGTGTTATATCTTCAGCTGGTTTCCTCAGTGTATGTCCTATCCATCTCCATTTCCTTTGTTATATCTCGGTCTCAATGTCTAACTGCTCTGTCTGCCGTAGAAGTTCCTGGTTACTGATGGTGTTCGGCCAGAAGCATTTGATCAGTCTTCTCAGGCATTTGTTCACAAACACCTGTAGTTGATTTGTGATCTTTCTTGTATGTTTCCACGTTTCACACCCATACAGCAGTACTGACTTTACACATGCATTGAACATTCGTAGCTTTGTCTTTCTTGACAGGACGAATGCATTCCAGATCTTTTGAAGCATATTGAACGTATTTCTGGCTTTGTTAATACGCTGACTGATATCTTCTTCAGTCCCGCCTGTTTTTACTACATTACATCCAAGGTACACAAATTTGTCAACTTCGTCCACTTGTGTATTGTTGATGGTAATTGGTGTTATCGTTTTGGTGTTCAATCTCAAAGCCTTTGTCTTTCTGATATTAATGTTGAGACCGACTTCATGTGCAAGGGCTGATAGCTTCTGTATTTTCTGCTGCATGTCAGTATGTGTGTGTGTGTGTAAGTAGACAGATGTCATCTGCGTAGTCTAGATCATTGAGCCGTCTTGTTGTGTTCCATTGGATTCCGTTTGGACTTGCATCATCGAGCTTTCTCATGATACTATCTAGTTAGTACTATTAGGAATAGTAGCGGGGATAGTACACAGCCTTGTCTCACTCCTCGGTGGTTGTAGTATTTATCACTTTGCTGTCCTTTGTATTGTATTCTGTTTCCAGCATCCCGATACATTTCCTTGATTAGATCAACTATTTTCTTCGGGACGCCGATTTCAAAAAGTGTCTTCCATATCGTGCTTCTGTTGATTTAGTTGAAGGCGCGTTCGAAGTCCACGAAGAGGAGATACAATGGGGAATTCCATTCGTTTGATTGCTCTATGATAATACGGATTGTGTTGATATGATCGGTACAGCTTCTTCTGGTCTAAAGCCGGCTTCTTCATTTTTTAGTTTCATGTTAATTGATGGAAATATTCTTTCGAGAATGATCATCGCTAGTATTTTCATTATTGTGTTGAGCAGAGATATGCCTCTCCAATTGTTGCATTCTCTTAGATCACCTTTCTTTGGAATTGTTATGGTTAAACCTTATTTCCATTTGGTTGGTATTTTACCTTTGTTCTATACATCAGCTAATAGTGGTGTTAGAGCTTCTGCTGTTGTGTTTACATCTGCTTTGAGTAATTCTGCTGATATATTATCTGTACCTGAAGATTTGTTATTCTTGAGTTTCTGTATGGCATCTCTAATTTCCCGTTCCGTTGGTGGATGGGTGCTGATAGTTTCGTTATAGTTGTCATCCGGAGACTGCAATTTATCTTCATGTTGGTGGCAGTTGTCTTCGAAGTATTCTTTCCATCTATTTAGCTGTTGTTCATGTGTTGTGAGGGTTTGACCAGATTCATCATTTATTGGTGGAGTGTTTGTATATTTGTTGGTGACCTTTCTCACGCATTTGTGTAGTGTGCGCATATTTCTATTAGCTGCTGCTGTTTCTGCAGTCTTGAGAATGCTTTCTGTATATCTTCTGCGATCATTCCTTGCCATCTTTTTAACTTGTTTTGCTGTACTTTCATATTTGTTGCGGATCTCGGTTGTGTTCTGGTGACACAATTGCAACTTGAGCTGACTACGCTCTTCAATTTTCTTCCATGTATCATCGCTAATCCATCGTTTCCGTGATTTGTCTTGGTATCCTAGCACATCTGTAGCAGTTTTGACGTAAGCTTCTTTAACTTGTTCCCATTTTTCATCAATGCTGGTGGTTTCGTTGTTTGGTAGATTGAGCTGGAGCGATTCTTTGAAGGTGTTATTTGTGTTTTTGTCGCTAAATCTGTTGATGTTAAATTTCCTCTGACTGCTATTCATACTCTGTTCAGGTAAAATTGATTTGATCTAGGCAGACACGCGCGTTTATCCATAGTGTATTTGTGTACCTTCAAATCAGCAACATACAACGAATCAAGCTCATTAGTAAGATTAGAATTGCTGAGCAGCAATGAAAGTCTCACCAAGGATTTCAGCCGACTGTTTCAGATATGTGTGACAAAGAAAGTAAATTTCCCGTCGCTCTTCCTTTACGGAAACCGCATTGTCTTTCATTAAGTAACGACTTAAGAAGCTCATAATATTAAATTAATGAACATTTGTTGAATTCATGTTAGCAACATTTTTGAAATTGGCTGTATACTGGCCATTTTTTAAAGAGCATTTATTTTAAATTTTATTGCTTCTTCACATTTACCCGAATCCTAAAGATCAGCCTTCAGAACCATATATCGGAATAAACTAAACGGAATAAACTATCGGAATAACTAAAAATTAGAAGCAGAAATGTTTGAATTAAACATATATCTCTAAGCCCCTGCCAATCTGCAACCCAAATAAGACTAGGATTAGAATGAAACTGTTTGGGAACTTGTAAATTTAAATGAGTGGAAATTAAATTATGGTCTGAACCACCTAAAGGTTCTGACACTTTAAATTGTACAAACGAAAGATCATTTATCAAAAACAAATAAAGCAATTTACTAATTTTACCATGACTGTCAGGTATAGTGTACCTAGACAAATGACCACTATTCCCAATATAAATTAATATTGGTCAAACATCTGTGAGATAAAACAAGATATATCACATTCAAAACATAACTAACAAAAACCATAAAACAAGTAAACAAACATGTAACCGATATATGATCTCACATGAAAAACATAAATAACAAAAAACATAAATAACAAAAACTATAAAATTTGTAAACAAATTTATTTGACCGAATATCTCGTGATGTAATCAAATTACATATTATATGTGTCGGCATTCCTAACATTGAAAAGAAATTATGAAATTATAAATTAAATATTTTTACGAAAAATATTAATTATTAAAATGCATATGCAAGCTATAAATTACTATTTGGTTATATTAATATTTTGTTGTTGTAAGTAATGTTAATTATTTGTATATAAGAAATTATTTTGAATGAACAAAATCAGATTCAAATTTGATACTAAGTGAAATAGAACCTTTGGTGTTTTCATTTTAATATTTAAAAATGAATCTCAGTGAATGGACTGATAGATCAATGAATATATATTTATATATATATTCATTGAGTTCTGTCCCAACGCACACCGATAGAGTTAGATCGAGATTTGAGACTTGGTTCACAAATCAAGAGAACTCTAAAATATCCAGAGCCAGAACAGCTTTAATCGCAGAATCGCAATAGTAGCTAACTATATCTTCCTTCTAAGATATAGTTAAAAATCGTCATTGGTGAATTATAGCCTTTTGCTGCTTTCGTGCACAGAAGGCTATATGAAGCTCTAGGGAATTCACGGTAATAACAGCTACGGTTATTATCCGTCACTTGCATATTACTATAAATAATTATCAGTTTGAATCTCCATAATGTCAATTCGGGATATTATGATCGCGTGCTAACTATAACTTCATATCTACTTTCTGCCAGCCAATCGGCTGCTTTCGGCTATATTGTATTGAATCAACAAGTTATTGAACTAACTTGCCACAAGTTGAACTTGGTTGATTGTATAGAATAGGGTTTTTTTTATCATCAGGGTTTTTTTTTAATAAGAAATTTGATTTATCAATTAAAACAATAAAGATTTATTGTTTTAATTGAAGAAAATGTTTTTATTTTTTATAATACACAATTCTTTGTCAGAGAATAAAGTATTGTAATCGATTCGTGTTTAATGAGTTTTATTCTCTCGCAAATTTAAAATTCTCGCTCGTGTCTCGCTCAAATTTTAAACTTTTGCTTGAGAATAAACTATTTCATTATACACTCATTGATTAAACTATTATTATTTTATTTATATTATTAGTTATTACTCGTATAAATGAGTTGAATCTTATAAATGTAATTTGAATAACTTAAATTAGATTTAAGAGCAATACCAAACCTACTAATTACATTATTTTTTATTTTTTCATAGACATCAGACAAGCGTCATATGAAAAGTCATTCAGATGAAAAATCATATGAATGTTCAGAATGTGGTAAAAAATTTGTGTCAACACATAGATTGGAAAAGCACAAACAAATTCATGATCCGGAAAGAATAAAGGTAAGGTTAAATCGGCTACAAGGTCTTTTGAACAAAATGTTATCTTTAATTTTTTTAATAGTTTTTTTTTTTTTTAAGGCGTTAATGCTCTATGTTGGAGCGTTGCCAGGCTAATCAGCTTTGAATATTCACCACGGTCATTCGCAACAGCGACATAATTACCATGGCTGCCGATTTTTTTAAGGTCGTTTATTACATCAGTCTCCCATTGTAGTCATGGTCTTCCTCGCGGTCTACCACTCCCTGGGGTACTAACGTTCATTTTTCTAATCATTCCAGACTTGAGACTGTGAATCGGCTCGTAGAACATGCCCAAACCAAGCAGTCCTGTTAGAACGGATACAACCTATTATATCAGGACCCTCAAGGAGGTCTCTGATCTCTAAGTTATACCGGGTTCTATACTCTCCATCGTCTGTCTTAAGTGGACCAAAAATGTAGCGTAGGATCTTACGCTCAAATACAGATAAATGCTATTCGTCATTTTGTGTAAGGGTCCACGTTTGTGACCCATACATCACAACCGGTCTAATCAATGTCTTGTATAACTTGAGCTTGGTGTTAGTTGATACATACGGTGATCCAAGGAGAGGTTTAATTGAGTAGAAAGTTTGATTACCTGCAGCGATTCGAGCTTTGACATCTGTAAGTATGCTGTTGTTTGAGTCAAGCATGCATCCCAAATATTTAAAAGATTCAACTCCCTCAATTCGTTCATCGCCGCACATCAAATCTTTCTTCTCAGCCTCTCTTGAAATATTCATATGTTTGGTTTTATTGTAGTTAATTTGCAGACCAATTTTCCTAGCACCACTCTCAAGCGACTTGAAAGTCTCACTCATAACAGCTTCACTTCGGCCGAGGATGACAACATCATCAGCGTAAGCAATCATCTGTACTGAGTTTATTGACAAGATATTGTTATTAGTCGGTAGTTTCTTTTGACGGCACACATATTCCAAGGCTAGATTAAAAAGTATAGGAGAGATAGCATCACCTTGTCTTAATCCGGAGTCGACTTTAAAAAACTTTGATATTTCGTTCTCTACTCGCACACAGCATTGAGAGTTCTGTACTGTCATTTTGCATAGTGATACCAGTTTACCAGGAATTCCCATTGACACCAGAGCAGACCATAGAGTCTCTCGTTCGAGAGAGTCGTAGGCCCGCCTGAAATCAATGAAAAGTTGGTGCACAGGTATGTTGAACTCTCGACACTTTTCCAAAATCATCCTTATCGAGAAAAGTGCATCTGTGGTACCTCGGCCCCGCCGGAAAAAACACTGATATTCTCCAAACAGTTGTTCAGCAAAAGGATTGATTTTGGATAACAAAATGTAGGAAAAGATCTTATATGCTGTGCAGAGGAGAGCGATTCCTCTGTAGTTTGCACATTGTGGGCGATTACTTTTTTTATGGATTGGTATCAGCATAGCTGTGTTCCAGTCCTGTGGCATGGTTTCAGTCCTCCAGATCATTTGAACAAGTTCAAACAATCTTGAGGATAGAGTTTCGCCACCATGTACAATCATTTCGGATGTTATATCGTCGATACCAGGTGCTTTATTGAGTTTCAATTTAAACAGCGCCGCTTCGAATTAATCTTTGGTTGGTTCGTCTACATGTACCTTTGACTTACGAATAAGCTTTGCTCGTCGCCCCACTTGTTGCTGGTCACTTGTGTTGAGAAGATTCTCAAAATAAGCGGCCCAAGTATCTAAAATATTTTTAAGGTCTACTTGTAGCTTCCCATCTTCGTTTTGAATAGCAGTCGATCTAGTTTGAAGGCGGCCCTTCCTTAAGGTTTTAACCTGTTGAAAGAAGTTACGCGATTGATGTTCCTTATTGAAGCTTTCAATCTCCTCACACTGTCTCTTCCACCATTTTCTCTTCGTTCGTCTACATAGCTTTGTAACGGCTTGTCTTGCCAGTTTATAGTTCTCCTTCGTGGACCTAGTGTTGCCTCCTTATAGACACTTCAAATAGCAATCTCTTTTTTATTGAATAGCGTCAAGACATGCTTGATCCATCCATGGCTTCTGGGAGTGGTTCTGTGGTCGTCCAAGTATTCCCTCAGCAGCGCTTAAAACAGCATCTTTGAGCAAATACCATGACTTATCGACGTCTCCATTAATGGTTTCTGATTTATCCAATGTTTCGGCAATATGGATTTGATATCTCTCTTCTGTTTCAGCATTCTTTAATGATGAGATGTTAAAACGTTTCCGTTGATTGAATTTTGGAATGCCTGGATTTGGGAAGTGGAACCGTATTGTTGCACATACAAGGAAGTGATCACTTCCAATGTATGCACCTCTAAAGGATCGCCCATCCCGAGCGCTCGAAAAGAAACGTGCTGTTACTAGAACGTGATCAATTTGATTTCGAGTGTTTCCATTCGGTGAGACCCAAGTCTGTTAATGAATCGATCGATGCGGAAAGAACGTACTGGCAATTCTCAAATTATTTGATAATGCAAACTCAGTCATTCTCTCACCATTATCATTCGAATTCAAATGCAGGCTGTTGGGACCCACCAAATTTCCATAAGAGATATCTCTTCCAACCTGTCCATTAAAGTCACCAAGAACCATAATGAAGTCGCGTGTGGGTGTTTGTTTCATAACCTCTTCCAGTGCTATGTAGAAATTATCCTTCTCGTCGACGGTCTTAGCTTTAGTCGGTGCATGCACGGCAATAAGAGAAATATTGTTACATGTACCACGTACACGTAGGTAGCAGATCCTCTCACTAACCGGGATGAATTTCATCACGGCTTCTTGAATGCGTGCACCAACAAGAAAGCCAGTACCAAATTCTCTTCGAGAAGGATGACCTCTACAGTATAGAGAGTGACTATCCAAATCTTGTTTTTCGATTATCGGCTGTCTAATTTCTTGTAGAGCAATAATATCCATCCTATACCTCTTAGCCTCTGTTTCCAGACTTATAAGAGCATCAGGAGCGCTCAGGCTGCGCACGTTCCACGTTCCGATTCGGTAGTCTGGTCCTTTTTCACGTCCAGGTAAAATTCTGTTTTGTTGTCCGGGTCTGTTATTCTTTTTCTGATCACCAAATTTAACATATTAGTTTTTTTTCCGGGGTTAGGGTGTTAATCTTAGGCCCAACCCAAATTGTCGTGAATGGGTCCGTTCTGCATATTAAGGTCACCTGAAACAACCTTTTTACACGTTTATATAGCGAGCCGCTTGATTCAAGACAGACGCCCGCTCCAAGCCGCCCCTGACATGGAGAACAGACGCTTGAGTCGCATTGGTTGTAAGGCGCCAATTCGCCGTGATGTAGCGTCATTGACTAAGCAATTTTTACTCTGCTTGTCTCCAATACACCAACCTAATTCTGTCAGCATTACCCAGATAGCACGGCGTGGACGTCGAATTTCGGATTTCGCTACTTTTTTAATAGTTACCTAATGGTAATTAGGGGGTAATTTTCACACATTTTTTCCACTGAAAACAATATGTCCAAACTTTATTTCGTCATATCTCGCTTAGTTTTAAAGCTAGGGACTTTTATGAATAACAAAAATAAACTATTTTTCAAGCACCTTTAAAAAGATTTACCGAGATTCCCCTGAAAATTGCATTCTTTTTGTTGATTTGGTTTATTTTAGAAAAACCATTATAAAACAAAAAATGTTTAGAATTAGTCAATTTATCTATTCCCTACTTATTGTTAATGAAACATTTTTCACCCCCAAGAAGGGGTATAAAAAAAGTAACACCCCTCTTCTCGAGGACGCATTTTGATATGTTGTTTCTTACACTCTTTTCAACACGTTCCAAAAAAAATCATCGATCGGAGCATTTTTCCGATGCTAAAACCTAATATGACTCCCCTAATAGGCCAGTAATAATAGCAGAAAAAATTAGAAAAATAATTCGTTACAGCAAACTGACCAGTGGCGTAGCCTGCATGGGTGGCACCCGGGGCAGATATTATAGTGTCACCTCAAGAATGAAAACTGTCATTATTAATAAAAAGCCAATAAACGTAATTTATAATTTTATTTAATTAATACAAATGAGCATTATTATTAATAAGTTACATATAATTAAAGTACTGTTTTATTATACATTATTTTATGATACGTATAATAAAAGAAAAATGAGAATAGAATTAATATACTCTCACATACATATTATGTACACACATTTTAAATATTTTGTTTCTAGCTTTAACAGCTACAAACTTAGAAATCACATCTTCAAAATTTATATTTTGTATTGCCTCATGTTCTATTGTTAATATGCCAAGATTGTTAAGCCTCGTTTGGGCCATTGTTGCCAGCATGTAATTTTTATTTAATTTTAATTTGCTGAAACTCCTCTCACTCGAAGCCACTGATACGCAAATAGTCATAAATAACTTTAGTGCAACCCTAAGATTCGGAAGAGATTCTGTAAAATCCCATTCCACGATCAATTTCAAAAAGTCTATAGGCACACTCAGTTAGAAACTGTTACATTGGCCGCTTTTAAACGCCTTCTCAACCTCATCATAAAACCCGGTAAATTTTGATTCAGATAATTCCAACTCTTCACTGTAGTGTAGTTCACATAGAGTATAGCAAATTTTTTTCTTACATCTATGAAAATTTTGCGAACAAATTAAAAAAAAGTAAAAGTGCATTTTACGGTTTTATTTACTCTTACAAAAAATAATAAATATAATTATTTATTTTTCTGTATTAAAAAGTGTTATCTCATTATATTCAATAAGTCCGTAGGATGACACATAGATGGCGTTACTAGAATTTTTTTCCATATGATTTTTATTTAGTACTAACCTTCAAACGATACGTGTATAAATTTGACAGCAATCTGACTATTTATTCGTGAGTTATAGCATTTTGTGTGAAGCAACTTTTGTTTTTGAAAAATAATAGAAAAAAGTGAATTTCGAATTTTAATAAAGCATTGCTTTTCGATGAAAAAAAAAAAAGGAAACCAAACAATGGCTTGATAAACATTATCCAAACTCTGCTCCATCGAGACAAATGGTAGAGAAGTGGATGGCTGAATTTAAATGTGGTCGTACCAGCACAAAAGATGCAGAGCGCAGTGGACGCCCAAATGAGGCTGTAATTCCAGAAAACATAAAAAAAAATCCACAAATTGGTTATGAACGATCGCAAATTGAAGGTACACGAAATAGCTGACATTGTAAAGGTAGCAGATGGTAGTGTTTTTACCATTTTACATGAACATTTGGGTATGCGAAAGCTCTGTGCAAATTGGGTGCTGCGTGAGCTCACAGTCGACCAAAAACAACAACGCATCGATGCTTCGGAGGAGTCTTTGGCACTGTTAAACCGCAATAAAAGGGAATTCTATCGTAGATATGTGACAATGGATGAGACATGGCTTCACAATTACACACCAGAATCCAAAAGACAGTCAGCTGAGTGGACAGCAGTCGACGAACCGAATCCAAAGCGAGCAAAGACGCAACAGTCGGCCGGTAAGGTGATGGCGTCTGTATTTTGGGATACGAACGGAATAATATTCATCGACTATCTCCAAAAAGGAACCACCATCAACAGCGAGTATTACTGTGAACTTTTGGATCAATTGAAGGCTGAAATCGCAAAGAAACGGCCACATTTGCAAAAGAAAAAAGTGTTGTTTCACCAAGATAATGCACCGTGTCACAGATCGATGAAAACGATGGCAAAATTGAATGAATTGGGCTTTGAATTGCTTACCCACCCACCATATTCTCCAGATTTAGCCCCCAGCGACTTTTTCCTGTTTTCAGATCTCAAGAGAATGCTTGCTGGAAAGAAATTTAAGTCCAATGATGAAGTAATCGCTGAAACTGAGGCCTATTTTGACGAGAAAGAGAAATCGTACTATAAAAGTGGTATAGAAAAGTTGGAAAATCGCTATACTCGTTGTATCGCCCTCGAAGGCAACTATGTTGAATAAAAAAATCGAGTTTTGTCAAAATGTTGTTTTTTTCTTACTTATCCTACGGACTTATTGAACGACCTGTTACACAACATGTCTATTGTGTTATCAGCTAGACGTGATCGAATTTTTGTGCATATTACTCCTGATTCCGAAAATCGTCTTTCTGCTTCCACGCTTGTCGGTGGAATCGAAAACAAAAAAGTCTACATCTGTACATCGAGTTCCGAGCCTCTGATCCCATTAGATTCAAACTGGGTCAACGAACCTTCGTGTTAAGACTAATATCATTTTCTTCTTTTTTCTGTGGTTGAACCGGTTTTGTTTTCATCTCATTTTTATGTGAATACGTGATGTATAATTACTTATTAGGCGATTCTTTTGTTAATAATAAAACCGGTTTTTAAGGGTAATAAAACCCGGTTTTTCGGTTATGTAAAATAACACAAAAAACCGGGTTTTCGGATACCGAAAAAACCGCTTTGCAATCACTAATTCTAATGTTCTGTATTTGCAAAAAATTTCAGGGGACAGCATGGTGTCATCTGAACTAATTAGTACAGCCAACAATGACTCAGAAAACACATTTACGTCATTGTGAAATCAAATTACATCCCGCTAAGTCACATATTATGTAAGATCTGGGTCATATATAAGTCATATGTATGTCATTATTTCACACTTATGTACGCAGCCGATTTTTTTAAGGTCGTTCATTACGTCTGTCTTCCATTGTAGTCGTGGTTTTCTTCGCGGTCGTCCACTCTCTGAAGTACTAACGTACATTTTTTTAATCATTCCAGACTGTGAATCGGTTGGTAGAACAATAAGCCCAAACCAAGCAATCCTGTTTGAACGAATACAACCTATTATATAAGGCTCCTCAAGAAGGTCTCTGATCACAAAGTTATATCGTGTTCTGTACTCTCCATCGTCTGTCTTAAGTGGACCAAAAATGTAGCGCAGGACTTTACGCTCCAATACAGATATATGCGATTCGTCACTTTGTGTAATGGTCCACGTTTGTGACCCATGCATCACAACCGGTCTTATCGTAGTCTTGTATAACTTGAGCTTGGTTTTAGTTGACACATACGGTAATCCAATGAGAGGCATAATTGAGTAGAAAGTTCGATTACCTGCAGCGATTCGAGCTTTTATATCTATATAATTTATATCTATATACTAATTAGTTTAGACACAAAACTTTTAAAATGTTCATGTTATTCTCTAAGTTCGATTTGATTGATTTGTTTATGCAATTCGGGGTGTTATGATACAATGCTTATGTCTAATTGCACACCATTTTTCAAGATATCGTTCACATCATTTCATATAATTATCTTAAATTTCGAAACCTTTGTACTATTATTTATTGCTCATTGGATTGTTCTCACCACTTCGCAATTAGCAAGTTTAGAAAACAATTTAAAGAAATTTTAAAGTTTTTTTCTATTTGTTTTCAGTTTTCTTGTAAATTATGTGATAAGAAGTTTTTAACCAAATATGGACTTACACTACATATAAACACACAAACACGTGAAAGGTTGTTTAAATGTTCTGAATGTAATAGAGAATTTACAGAAAAAGGAATGTTGAAGAAGCATTTAGAAACTCATTCAAAAGAAAGATTACAGGTAAGAATTTACTTTAGATTTTGTGCTTATTAGTAAATAACATAAATGTTAAAATAAAGTGTTGATTGATTATTGACTTTTTTTATATTAAGGAGTCTCGAAGCTTAGATGATGGGTTAGCTAGGTCTATTATTTATTACTCTATTTAGTTGTGGCACTGTGACCTTAAGATTTATTGTATTTAACCCTGATGTTGTTGTAAGACAGATGACGTTGTTGTAGGGGCGGGTGTGGTGCTAATCCTCCCACTCTGTATGACGTCGATGTCACTGTACAATGTGCAATGTAGTAAAATTCGAACTCTCAACGTAGTTAATGGGCTCGATTCGATTATAGTCCAGGAATATTAGGGGTTTCACCTCGGAATGAGAGATAGTCAGCTATAAACTTGTATAAACCTTTATTTTGGCACTCTAAATCTTGTCTCAAAACCTACATATCGTAGGGTGTCCGCGACTACAGAAATTCCAAGGTCAAAGGTCAAAAAATCGATTGTTTACACATTTATTGCAAATATCTCGTTTCCTATGGGCTTTATGCTATTTGTATGCATCATAAATATTGTAGAGGATTAAATTCTCTACAACTTTTGTTAAAACATTTTTTTGTATATTGAACCATTTTCGAGATAGAGGGCAGAGCGCGCGCAGTGTTTAACTACTTAGAGTATCATTCGAGGTCAACCTGTAGTCCCGATTCAAAACATGCAGTATAAAGATTATAAATGATTGATAAATATATAATTCTAAATAATTTGCAATTTTTATTAACTAGTACGTTATAATTAATATTTTTTTTCAATAATTCAATATGTATTCATTTAATAACACTTACCTACGCGTGTAATTATAAAGTTATTGAGGGAAATATTTTAATTATTTTTTAATTCTAATCTGGTTTATACTAATTTCTTCCTAACTAAAGAAAAGAATTAAATTGTTAATTAATGTCTTTATTGAAAAATACCATTCCATACATTGATGAACGTTGAAATTTAAAAAATTGAATAATAATAATAAGAACTACAAATTCTAATTTCAATTTTCTTCTTCTTCTTCATCATTGTCTTCCAGTCGCTGTAAAATTTCAAATTCCTCTGTGTTCTCGTCTTCAACATCATTTGTCTGTTCTTCCTGGATTTCGGGATCAAAAGTACCGTCTTCATTGATATCACTCTGATATGGTGAAGCATTAAGACAAGCTTGCCCATTACACTGACCGCAAGCTAAAGAGCACTGTAACCCTGCTTTCCTACATCCACACCGATTATAGATTGTCAACAAGGTTCGCACTCCATTCTTAAATAATAATTGAACCGGGCAGTTTTCTTCTTCAAATGCTGCAGCAATTTGACCCAAATTCGGAAGTTTCTCGAGTGTTTTTACAAAAGTTTTTTTTCCTTTTCTAAAGAGCGCAGAAGTCGTGTCACAACCACTTATTGTGTGCAGAAACAAAATGTGTTTTTTAAAACGAGGATATTTATCAAACTTTTTGGAAGAGTATATTTCAGTTTTTACATTTCCTTTGCCAACTTTTTTAAAGAGAATTTCTTGTTGATGAGATATGGTACGCTCAATTAAAATGACAAGTAAATCTTTATCTTCTCTTATTATAACAGCAGTTTTTTTACGTTTAAATTCATCAACAGCTGTTTCAAAAATCTATAATCTCAATAACTCTAAATAGTTTAACACTGCGCGCGCTCTGCCCTTTATCTCGAAAATGGTTCAATATATAAAAAAATGCTTTAACAAAAGTTGTAGAGAATTTAATCCTCTACAATATTTATGATGCATACAAATAGCATAAAGCCCATAGGAAACGAGATATTTGCAATAAATGTGTAAAAAATCGATTTTTTGACCTTTGACCTTGGAATTTCTGTAGTCGCGGACACCCTACGATATGTAGGGTTTGAGACAAGATTTAGAGTGCCAAAATAAAGGTTTATACAAGTTTATAGCTGACTATCTCTCATTCCGAGATACTTGCCCTTATTTGACTAATTTTCCTGGACTATTAATGTTTTGCGGTAGAGGAAGTGTAAGTCTTCAAGGTGATGATTTATCGGATCGGACCCTGTCCTGCCACGCACCATGTTTAGATCTTTTGCATTCGTTTCGCCTTCTCCATAATTATCTATTTTGTTACTGTTCCCAGCTCTGAATAACGCGACTGAGCGAATTCTTGGTCAGTCCAAAGTATGGCTTTGAACCAATGAATTTTTGCGCCTTTTTTTGCAAGCGAGCCTGCTAATACATTGCCGTGTTCCCCGATGTGATCATGTACTCACACAAGTGTGACGCAGAGTTGGTTTTTGCAATTTTTTTTTAGATTTTGAATTGAAGCGCATCAGAAATAATGTATATATCTGTGTTGCTGGCTGTGTTCCCTTTCGGCACACAACAGCACAGTAGTTGATGGTGAAGGTTTCGACTTGAAGTACTGTTGCAGAGTATCCAGTGCTTAAGTCCGTTTAGAAGTGGAGCCAAACAGCCCTGCACCTGTGCCTTTATTGGCTTGGGAGCCATTCGTAACCAAACGCTGGCATTGGATGGTAGTGAGTGTAAGTAGCTCTCAATGCCTCTCTCGGTTCTATTTTAACAATAAACGGTCTGTCTAGATCAGTAGTATTTCGCATACAGTCCGAAATGTGATAGGTCACCACTTCCTTCTGCAATTTCGAGAGGACCGTTAGTTGCCGGATTTAAGTATTTGGACGAGCTGTAGTTTGCGAGTGCTAGATAAGGCTCCAGAATTCATGTGTAGGTGCAATAGAGGAAGAAAGAGTATTTTCTTTGGGATTGTTGGTGTGGTTCTGCAAGCACCTATGGTACAGAAGCACACAAGTTTTTGTATTTGTGTGGGCCTTGTCCGAATTTATCTAGCTTTACCCATTCATGTTTCTGCAGGCAAAGAAAGCCTTTTTTGCATTGTTCGAGATAAATTTTCGGTGTGACTCCCAAGTGAGTTCACTGTCCAGGACAGTACAGGATGTTTGATCATATGGGATCTTTGTTGTAGTTTGTAAGAGTCGATTGGAATTATGTCTAGCTCTTTATCCTTGTTGTGCTATGTCAAAGAGCTTGCGAACTCAATTCCTCATCCTATCCAAGTTGTCGTTCCACCAAGGCACATCTCTGGTCATTTTAGACTCAGTAATTAGAGAGTTTCGGTGGTATGCTTCAGTGATAACATCTTACATGTGGTTTGCCGCAAAGTCAAGTTCCTTTGTGGAGTTTATCCTTCCATACACTACTACATTATCCTGAAGGTGTACTCTAAAAAGATCCCAATCGGTCTGCCTGGGAAGAATACTCTCCGGTTGGAAAAGTGGAGAATACTCTCCGGTTGGAGTTTTATGTTGGAGTATATACATGCATTGTAGGAAGCATGCATAGAAGCTTCATCCATGACATCTAAATTATCACGTTTAGTAGTGAAACCTATTTCCCCAGGTGGGTGTGTTAGGAATTAAAAATCCCCTTTATCACTTTTACGTGTTAGCCTATGGTAACAACCTTTCTCACACCATTGTCACTTGCATTTCTTAAATCCAGTCCAAAACCTTCGTGGTCTTATTTCTTTTATTATTTCAAAATTTTTCTCATGATATATAAAGTTTTCATGGACAATTAGCTCAACGGTGATATTTGAATAAAATAACCTTCGTTATGATATTTTGATATTTTAAAGCGATCTGTTTTGTGTTTTGTTTTGATAATGATTATTTGTTTTATTATTTGAACTATAATTATGGAACAATCATCTTCCATTTATGTCGATTCAACGCTATTTGACTTTAGTTTTCCTGTAGTGAACGTTTGGATAGTTACGTCGTTAAGCCAGAGTTTCCCATGTTTTTCTCTCCACCGAACCAGCTGGTGGTTAATGGGTCACTTTTTGGTTGTTCTTTCTAATGTGGTTAAATTTCTAATGCGATAAAGTTTAATGAATCTGATTACATCGCAGCCTCCAATGTTTTGTGATTAGTTTCACGCTTCATTCAGATTCTATACTGACTTTTTAAGCAACTTTACATGGATCAAAATATATTGGTATGACATTCCTCTCTAACGTTGATAGGTTTGATAGGATTTGGTTGATAGTTAGAAAGCTCTGTTTGCGGTAGATGCATGGGGGGTGCATGTCGTTTGACGTTGTTATAAAAAATATAACTTGTTTGCACTTGTTCTACTGCGTAGTCGCTAGTATCTATGGTTCAGAAAGATATTTTCCCGGATGTTGCTAAAAATTTAGTTTTACCGCTTTTGATGAATAAATGAAGTCGTTTAGATTTCTTAAAAGTGATTTAAGGTTGTTCTTAAGAATTCGACTAGAGTTGACGTTTTATGTCTCAATTTCACTTTACCTTATCGCAAACTTGAGCCTCAAATTAAATAACGCGGACTATTATTGATACTATATCAAAATGCAATATCAAAAGATCGGGCACTGATAATTTGATTGTTATTCCATTGTTGTTTATTGTATGTCTGTGTTTATCTTTGTTTTTATTTCTGATGACTGTGGATCTTTGAAAGAAATCTTTTACCATATGTCGATATTTTGCAAAGCGTGTCTTAAACTTTCAATTAACCATATGTTGATTAATGTTTTCGATAAACTTCTTCATATTTTTGATTATCTTTTTCCTTCTGTAAGGCTTTTCTGGAGCCTTGATTCTCAGTTGTGAACCTTACGGATGCTCCCTTCCATTTTGGTGTGCATTCTAAGTGTACCTTTTCCTCATATTAATTGGGCAAAAGTTGATGTTGTTTCACGCGACCATTTATAATAAACCAAACTCAAACTTCTCCTTCGGTTTAATTACTGCAGTGGTAGTAGATTAGTGTCTTTATCTGTTTCATGAATTCCACTTCCAGCAAATCTTAGATATTATACAGGCCATATATTTCGAGTTTATGCTTATATTTTTTTCAAAAGAAAGTGTTGTGTATTAGAATTTTCAACATGTGTCACAGTAACACATTGATATCTTTTAAAGCCTAGGTCCCATAATAGCATGCGATCTAAGTACTTGATAGCTTCAAAATATTGTTTTTGAAAAACGGATAACCAACAGATCCTAAATACATATATAATAAAATATGATGACATGATGATATGGAAAAAAAAAAAATGAAAATGTGTGTAAAAAACAAAATTTTGAAAAAACCTAATAGTATATTATGCAACGATCATGTAACCATCGTTATTAATACACGAGCATAACCCGAATACGAAACGAGCCGTAGGCAAGAAATGCCAAAAAAAGTGAGGGTAAGAATTTCACTTTGGCTCATGAATGTAATACTTAGGTCTTTCAGACCAAAGTAATATAAATACATTGCCGGAAAAAAGAAGCCTGATTGAATTGATTTAAAAAAAAGTCCAAGCGGCACGTATATCCGCTAGAAATAGGTAGATTTCGAGATCAGACAGTTTTGTGTACCAGTAGAATCTGATGTATCGGATTAGTTTAAACAAAACAAACTAATTTCAAACAGATATCAAACAAATTTTAAAAAGAAAATTAGCTACCTACAAGCAAAATTATATCTATCCAATTTTGCAACAAACAAATATCAAATCTACCACAGAACATGTGTGTGACAATTTATGACACAAACCTACTCTATATCATATGTCGTGCAATTGCTGCAAAATATCAAAATAGTTTATTTCTAAGAAAAAAAAATTAATTTTTTCTATTCAAATCTTTTATTTTATTGACTGTTATAAGGTTGACATTGACTGTTATAAGGTTTTTGGAAATTGTAGTTGGGGATTGTTGCAAACTTTTTTGTTGAAGCCAACAAGTCAAAAACCTCTAACTGCAGAGGTTTATATTTATAAGAAACGGATTAAAATGTTTCCACAGATTCTAAATTTATGAAGATTTTAAAAATATTAGTATCCAAACGGCCGTTATAACGGATTAAAAAAAACACTTTTTTTCTAGTATAAAGCCTATAGTTCCTTAACCATGTGTCAGATTTTTCTGATTTACGAACTTGTCCAAGATATTAATAAAACACACATTTTTAAGAAAGGGTTTTTGATCTGGCTCCACAAATGCAACCGTGAGAGCGCCGGTTGATTTAAACGCATTTTGTGTTTTACAAGCTTTTTTGTTGGAGCCGCTCACTCTGAAACCTCCAACTGCAGAGGTCTTTTTTTTGAAAGAAACCGATTAAAAAGGTTTCAAAAATTCTAAATTTATGAAGTTTTTAAAAATATTAGAATCCAAACGGCCGTTATAACGAATCTAAAAAACAGAGTTTTTTTCTAGTATAAAGCTTCTAGTTTCTTAACCATGTGTTGGATGGAGCTGATTTACGAACTTGTCCAAGATATTAATAAAACGCACATTTTTATAAAAGGTTTTTTGATCTGGCCTTATAAATGCGACCGTGATAGTGCCGGTTGTTTAAAAAAAAAAATTTTTTTTGCAAACTTTTTTGTTGGAGCCGCTCACTCAGGAACCTCTAACTGCAGAGGTCTATTTTTAAAACAAATTGATAAAAAAGATTCCAAAGATTCTAAATTTGTTAAATTTTTTGAAATATTAGTATCCAAACGGCCGTTATAACGGTTTTAAAAAATCAATTTTTTTCAGAAAAAAGCCCCTAGTTTCTTAACCACGTGTCGGATTTTGCTGATTCACGAACTTGTCCAAGATATTAATAGAACACACAAGTACAGAAAAATTTTTTGATCTACCTCAACAAATGCGACCGTGAGAGTGCCGGTCGTTTTCGTTATATCTCATATCGTTTATATATATATATATATATATATTAGACTGGTCGTTAAAAACTAAATTTTCCGAGACGCCCCCTAGAAAAATTCTTTGTGGTCAAAAAACCACAACGGCATTATTTTTTTTTTTTTTAAATCAAAAGAACACGTGCCGCAAAATCGTCGAAGTTGAATTTTTGAAAAATTCGTAGATTTTTTCAAATATCTCATAAAATATGCAGATTTCAAAAAAAATCACATGGATCATTTTTGTAGGAAATTTAATTCTCTACAAAAAAGGTCCATGTCATTTTTTCCCGAAAACGTATAGTTCTCAAAATATTTTGAAAATGAACTTGTAAGTTTTCGTAATTTTTAAAAAACATAAAAAATAAAGATGACGGAAAAGTCCTAATTTTTTTCTTATGCTATAGAATGAAATGTATAAAAAAATAATCGTGACAAAAAAAATTAAAATTAGTACTTTTTCGTCGAAATTTTCATCATTTGGTTTTACGAGTTTTGAAGAATTTCAAGTTTTATTTCAAAATATCATCAGAAATATAGGTTTTAGGAAAAAAATGACTTGGACCTTTTTTGTAGAGAATTAAATTTCCTACAAAAAAGATTATGTTATTTTTTTTGACATCTGCATATTTTATGAGATATTAACAATTTTATCAAAAAATAAACTTCGATGATTTTGCGGCACGTGTTCTTTTGACTTTAAAAAAAAAAAATTAGTGCCGTTGTGGTTTTCTGACCACAAAGAATTTTTCTAGGGGGCGTCTCGGAAAATTTAGTTTTTAACGACCAGTCTAATATATATATATATATATATATATATATATATATATATATATATATATATATATATATATATATATATATATATATATATATATATATATATATATATATATATATATATATATATATATATATATATATATATATATATATATATATATATATTAGACTGGTCGTTAAAAACTAAATTTTCCGAGACGCCCCCTAGAAAAATTCTTTGGGGTCAAAAAACCACAACGGCATTATTTTTTTTTTTTTTAAATCAAAAAAACACGTGCCGCAAAATCGTTGAAGTTGATTTTTTGAAAAATTCGTAGATTTTTTCAAATATCTCATAAAATATGCAGATGTCAAAAAAAAATCACATAACCATTTTTGTAGGAAATTTAATTCTCTACAAAAAAGGTCCATGTCATTTTTTCCCGAAAACGTATAGTTCTCATGATATTTTGAAAATGAACTTGTAAGTTTTCGTAATTTTTAAAAAACATAAAAAATAAAGATGACGAAAATCTCCTAATTTTATTCTTATGCTATAGAATGAAATGTATAAAAAAATAATCGTGACAAAAAAAATCAAAATTAGTACTTTTTCGTCGAAATTTTCATCATTTGGTTTTACGAGTTTCGAAGAATTTCAAGTTTTATTTCAAAATATCACCAGAAATATAGGTTTTAGGAAAAAAATGACTTGGACCTTTTTTGTAGAGAATTAAATTTCCTGCAAAAATGATTATGTGATTTTTTTTAACATCTGCATATTTTATGAGATATTAACAATTTTATCAAAAAATAAACTTCGACGATTTTGCGGCACGTGTTCTTTTCACTTTAAAAAAAAAAAAATAAAGCCGTTATGGTTTTTTGACCACAAAGAATTTTTCTGGGGGGCGTCTCGGAAAATTTAGTTTTTAACGACCAGTCTAATATATATATATATATATATATATATATATATATATATATATATATATATATATATATATATATATATATATATTTATATATATATATATATATATATATATATATATATATATATATATATATATATATATATATATATATATATATATATATATATATATAAATTTTTTTTTTTTGTTTTTTCGTCTCCGCTTTTCATATATAGTCGTTTGGCACAAAAATTTTTCCGAAATTCCGAGATGAAGCCCATTGCAATAGGTAGATTTTTATATGAAATCTACCTAAAATTCCAAAAATTATAATGAAATCAAAAATTCCAACTTTCTTCAAAATTCAAAAATATTCAAGAGAATATTACAAAATAAACAATTCAAACTTTTTTCAAAAACCTAAAGTTTTTAAAAATTATCATAAAATCAAATATCTATATTTTTTTTCAAAATTTAAAAATATTCCAAAAATTATAATAAAATCAAAAATTTAAACTTTTTTCAAAATTCTAAACAATCCAAAAATTATTACAAAATCAAAAATTGAAACTTTTTTCAAAATTCCAAACATATTGCAAAAATTATAACATATTCAAAAATTCAAACTTTTTCTAAGATTCTAAAAATTATAATAAAATCATAAATTTTAATTTTCTTCAAAAGTTCAAACATATTCAAGAGAATATTACAAAATCAAAAATTGAAATTATTTTCAAAATTCTAAAGATATTGCAAAAATCAAAACAAAATAAAAACTTTTTCAAAATTCTAAAAATATTTCAAAACTTATAATAAATTAAACTTTTTTCAAAATTCTAAAAATATTCCAAAAATTAATCAAATATCATTGATTGAAATTTCAAAATTCTAAAAATATTGCCAAAATTACAACATAATCAAAAATTCAAACTTATTTTCCAACTGTTCCTGTTATTCAGAAGTCGTGGAATCACACAAAATGATTACAAAAGAAATATCTTTCTCATAATTACATTTTTTTTTAAACGACATTTAATCTGCAACAACTTGATATTTTCCAATTCTTCCTATAAGTTGGGAGGAGTTGAAACTTAATACAAACATGTTCAAATACATTTCAAGTCATACAAATAATTACATACTTAATTGTATTTTTTTCCAAAAAATTGGGTTAAAAAATAAATGAAAATCATTCTTTTGACACACTTGACAGTATTTTTTGACACACTTACAATACAATAATCAAGGTTCTGGTCCCACATACCAATGCTAACAATCAAGATTTCTCCATATTCAATGTTACTACTCGTAATCACTTAGAATGAACGATTTTTAAGCAAAAAATATGCTCATTTTCGTGTTTTGACACACTTCATGATTTTTTGACAAACACTTGACACACACTTTCTTTCGCCAATACAAATTTCGTCAATACTAAACATACCAAATGTTTAGGCATTTTCAAAGAAAAACTATAAAACATGCGCATTTTCAAAAGAATAGCCCTATAGTATTATTCAAAAAAACGTAGAAAAATCTGTTTGGAATCCTAAAACTTTATCTTCAAAATATGATAGCACATAATATATTATCTATGTAAACCAAAAAAAAATTACTAAAAATGCATGCCGGCAAAACTGCATTTCAAAGCAATAAATAAAAAATTCAGAATTTAGTTTTTTTCATTCGTTCCACACATACAAAATTTTGATTTTAAAAAATAATTCACAAATAAACGTACATTTTCAAACAAACTGCCCAATTAACATATACTGCTGACATTTAACATTTTAATTTACAAAAGTTTTATCTGTGAGGAGAGTACACCCTGTTGTTCGATGATATGATTTTTCGATGTAATGATTTATTCATTGCATCGAATATTTTCGATGTAATGATATTTCGATGATATGATTTTTTTCGATGATAAGATTTTTCGATTTTGTGAATCAAATTTTCGATGATATGATTTTCGGTGATATGATCTTTCGGTGCTATGACTTTTCGATGTAATGAATTTTCGGTGTTATGATTTTCGATGTTGCGATTTTCGGTTGTGTGATTTTTCGACAGTATGATTTTTATTTTTCAATTTATTGCTTTTTGCGATGTAACGATTTTCGATGGTATGATTTTTCGATGATATGACACGATCCGGTGTAAGTGTAGTCCACAGTAATTTCAATTAATAATTATCATTTTTCAATTGAAACGGAAATAATTGGTTTAGAACTAAATAAAAACATTAGTGGTTTCAATAATATTATTTGTATTACCTAGTGTATCTAAACAGATAAGCAAACATAGTTTAATTTAACATAATTTAACTATTTACATAGTGTAATTAAAAATTCTGTTATCTATAAGTAAAAACCATATATTTTGTGAAGAAATAATTAATCGAATATAAACTGTAAATCAAAGATTTAGGGTTTAATTAATAGCTGCGTTTTTTTTCATTTGGGTCAGGGGTCAAGGTCTAGATCAAGTCTATTTGTACATGTAAAAACAACAACAACATAACCCAGATATTTATCTGGGTCTAGATCAATGATCTAAAATATTTTGGTTACATAAAATTGCAAGAGATGGCGAAACGTAGGTTTTGATTTTATAAGGTTGGTATGGTCATTTTAAAACTTATAAATGTCAAAGAAAATTTATTCAAAATAAAAAAACTGTCAAAGATACTTTATGAAATTTGTTTAAAACCAATTTTTAAATGATTTGTTTTCAACATGATTTAAATAAATTTGCTTAAAATGTATTTTAAATCAATACCAACGATATTAAATCCATATAATTCAAAGATTAGATGTTTGCAATTTTTTATTAACTATCAATTATTTTATTTCATTTTATTTCACGCCATTTGCAATAATCAATGAACATTGCCATATGTAAAAAAATGGATTAGTGTTTCTGATTAAGTTTTTTTGAATTTTCTTTATATGAGGTTTTATTTTTCAAGAGACGTTATAGTTATTTGTTTAACTAGGCAGCAAAGTAGTAGATTGACTGCCGCGGCTGATAGTTCATAGCCGATCGAGCGAGGCTAGGAATTCAGCCAAGGCAGTCAATCTACCTTGCTGCCGAGTTGAATATATAATTTTTTCTTCGATTAATTACAATAATATGTAATTTAATAATTATTGCTTTAAAAATAAGCAAAATTTTAAAAATGAAAAAAAAAAGTCGCAATTGTTGGAAGGATTAGTTGTTATGGAAATGTCATAATAATTATAGTTTGACAAATTAAAAAATTTCTGCCAGAGTCGTGGAAAATTATCTGTTATTTTTATGAAGTCTAATTATTTTGCTGCCTAGGCAGCAAAGTACTTACTTTGCCGCCTAGGCAGGAAAAGTGCCACTTTGCTGACTGAAATAAGTCTGCAAAATTTATATTTGCTGTCAATCGGAGAAAAAATATTTTTTGAATTTTTTTTTAGTTTTAATTTCAAAATGGCGCTACAAGTTCACGATTTTTTTTCTTCTCAGCTCAGTGTTGCCAACAATTTAAAATAGAATATTTTTTTTCTTTGCGTGACCCACAGCGTTTTTTTTTCAAACCTTGACCCTGACCCAAATGAAAAAAACGCAGCTAATATAGAGTTGTAACAGTGAAAACGCAATATTCAAAAAGATAGAGAATTAATAAAACCAAAAATGGTAAATTGTTTAATTGATTTGTTAATTATTATTGGATCCAGTGAAAGATTGATGCATAATTAAATGACTAAAAACACGGAAATTTTAATTGATTTTGATGTAAGATGTGTAATTGATAACGGATTAATATAACAACGTTTATAAAAGTTGGCAGAGTTTTCGTACAATGGTCATCGTTAATTTGAGTGAAAAATTTTTGTTGATGAAAACTGTTTGAAAGAAATCTATTGTTTTGGAATTTTTATAATTTTAAATGGTTACATCACTGGATTTTGAGATTATTTAGAAAGTTGGGTATGTTATCATATGTTGGCATTGGAATCAAAACTCAAGCAATTGAGTCAATTCAATTCACAACGGATCAATAGAAGACACCACCACTAGTTAAGTTATATTAACATATTCTTTTGTTTTTCAAATGATTTATGTTTCTAATACCATTTTTTATTTATATATTGATTTAGATCTATAGTGTAAAAGGGAATAAATTACTACTTTCTTTCTGGATCCTGAGAATGGGGATAACACAATTCAGGTCGTCATGCAAGCGACAGCTATAAGGACTCACGACCAAATATACCTTCCCGAGTGAGCTAGGGGAAATAACGACCACTTTTCATATAAAAGAAATCTAAATAACTATTACTGTTATTGAACTATAACTGTAATACTTAAACCGCTAACTTATAGACTTCAGTATTATAAATCAGCTCTATAGTTTTGACTGGGATTAGATCCGTCGATCCTTAGGCATGTGTCGTCGTTTACGTTAACACTCTTACATTACATTCCTAAGTCTAGTAACATATTAAAATGAAAGGGATTTAATCAATTCAAACTTTATAAAATCTCACTCATTTGACAAAGATTTTGAATTTTTGAAATCTAAACATCAAATTTCTTCCATTATGATTTCAATGTTTAGAAAGAAAACAGAAAAGACAAACGAGTTAAATACAGAAAAAGCAGTCAAAATATTTTCTATAATTGCTTCAGTTTTTGTTCGATGCGTTTATTTTTTTGTAATCGTAAAATAATTTTCTGCCATGCTATGGAAAGTTAGTGTGATTTGTGAAATCAAAGATTCATCTTTTCTGTGTGTACTTCATTTCACAAAAATAATCCAATTAATATGAATTCTAATACTTTGTTGTTAAGACATCATCTTCACACAAAAAACTTGTTTTAATAAAACGGGTGAAACCCCATCCCGCTCATAGTAATATCGGGACACGAGATATTTAACTACAAAATTGTCTTTTCTGTTTAACAATTTAAAGAAATTTTAAAGTTTTCTTCTATTTGTTTTCAGTTTTCTTGTAAATTATGTGATGCAAAGTTAACAACCAAAGGTGCACTTAAACGACATGTGAACAAGCATACACGTGAAACTTTATTTAAATGTTCTGAATGTAATAAAGAATTTACCGCAAAGACCAATTTGAAGATACATTTACAAACTCATTCAGGTGAACTTTTATTTAAATGTTCTGAATGTAATAAAGAATTTACACGAAAGAGATATTTGAAGCACCATTTAGAAACTCATTCAAAAGTAAGATTAAAGGTAAGAATTTATTTTAGGTTTTGTGCTTATCAGTAATAAAAAAAAGTTGAAGTGGAAGTGGAAGGCGTTCTTGATGTTTCTCAACAATATTATAGATTATAGATTTTTTTATATTAAGGGGTCTCGAAGCTCAGCTAGTTCAAGTGGCACTGCAACCTAAAGATCTATTATAATTTAATATTATCCTGATGTTGTTATACGATAGATGACATTGTTGTTGTAGCGGCGGGTGTGGTGCTAATTCTCCGGCTCTAGATAACGTCGAGATACCGCCTATTACAAGTACATTAATAAAGTGACATGTGAAGTGGTACCAATTATTTTTAACTAAAGTGGTAATTAGGGGGTGATTTTCACACATTTTTTTCCACTAAAAACAATATGTTCCAACTTTATTTCGTCATATCTTGCTTAGTTTTAATGCTAGGTACTTTTATGAATAACAAAAACAAATAATTTAACTTTAATAAAGGAAATAACATAGATAAAAATTTAGCGAGATTCCCTTAGAAATTGTATTGTTTTTGTTTATTTGGCGTCGAAACATTCAATTTTGGCGTTTGACGAATAGGAAGGAAACTTCAAGAAGCTTTTAGTCCGTTTGTAATGGGTCTACAGACACCATACACCCATCATTTTTGCTTTATTTATAAGCTTCATTTTTTATTAGCATTCTTTTTCGATATGATACTTACTTTCTGAGCAATTCGTAAGAAATCATCTGAAAACGTGGTTTTCGGTTGAAAATTGACATTTCCACTCGCGAATATGTCGAAAAGTATTGACCTTTAGAAAAACCATTATGAAACAAAAAACATTTTTCAACCCCAAGAGAAAAAGAGGTAGAAAAAAGTACCACCCCTTTTCTCGAGGACGCATTTTGATATGTATTTTCTTACACTCTTTTCCACACGATTCAAAAGAAATCATCGATCGGCGAATTTTTCTGAAGTTAAAACCTAATATCACTCCTCTAATAGGCCAGTAATAATAGCAGAAAAAATCAGAAAAATAATTCGTTACAGCAAACTGACAGTGGGATATTGCAGAACACGATATTGTAAAATATGGAAATATAAATCGAACCGACAGCTTTGACTGCGACAACGACAAAATCGAACCGTCAAAAAATCGAAATTGGCGTAAGAAACTTCATACAAAAATTTTGATGAGTTTTTTAAAGAATCAAAAACTACAACAATCAATGAAACGGTCATGCTGGCCTATTTTGTAAGAAAACTAGGATCCATGAAACCTTCAACATTGCGGTGCGACTACTCTAAACTAAGAACTATGGTTTATCCAACGCCAGCGTGGATATGAAATCATTCACGAATTTGATAGCTTATTTGAAAAGGAAGAGTAAAGGTCACGTCGCGAAAAAATCTAAAACATTTACCAAGGAACACATCGAAAAATTTCTATCGACTGCTAGTGACAGTGAGTACTTGTTGTTAAAGGTAAACGTTATCATAAAGGTGTTTTGTGTGTTCTGATATTTTCATGCGATTTTTTAGACGGTACTTATAGTTAGTGTAGCTGGTGGTTGTCGTAGGAACGAGCTACTTAAGCTAGCAAAAGATGATGTGAATGATACCGGTGAATTTATCGTTGTTAACATTATTGAAACGAAGACAAAAGATCCACGTCAGTTCGTCATAACTGAGGAATCTCTTGGGAACATCAGTTTGCTAGCTGTATTTCGAAAATACGTTTCACTTCGTCCTTCCAAAACACCACATCGACGATTTTTTGTTGGTTATCGCACCGGAAGGTGTATAAGTCAACCTGTTGGTATAAATACCTTCGGAGCTACTTTGACGAAGATTGCGGAATTTTTGGGATTATCAAGTCCTGAATTGTATACGGGACACTGCTTCCGTAGAAGTGGTGCCACGTTGCTGGCGGATTTGGGTGCGCATTTGTCGTTATTGAAGAAATTTGGCGGATGGAAATCTGGTAACGTTGTTGAGGGTTATGTGGACAGCTTCTTGCCCAAGAAATGCAAAATCGCAAAGCGAATCGCTAATGATAATACGAGCCAAGAAACAGTCCACAGCATTTTGGATCATTATACTCCTGCTTCAGTCGCAACGGTTGGTTCATCAAGCACTTTGGTCGCTAATGCTAGTACGAGCAGAGAAGCAATCAAGAGAATAATTTCGTCACAAGAGGTGACGATCACTGAAAGTACACTACAACAACGTAGTGTTTTGGAAAATTCGCCTGCATTATATATATTCAACTCTTGTACTATTAACTTCACCTCTAACAAATAATTATAATTTAAACAAAATATTACGCTTTCATGCAATTTTTGAACTATTATTAATACTTTAATGAATCATTAAACCATTATTATTAATGATTTAATGAATCTGACCAATGTACTAGATTAATACTTAAATAAATTTCATTTAATTACTAAAATGACGCTCTAAAAAGCGTAGATTTAGCAACTTACAAAAAGAAATTTAAAAGTTTTTTCTATTTGTTTTTTAGTTTTCTTGTAAATTATGTGATGCAAAGTTCTTAAACAAATCTGGACTTAAATACCATACAAACGTAAACGTACATACACGTGGAAGCTTCTTTAAATGTTCTGAATGTAATCTAGAATTTACAGACAAACCAAATTTAAAGCAGCATTTAATAAAAGTTCATGGGAAAGAAAGTTTACAGGTAAGAATTTATTTAGTTTTGTTGTTGTTGTAGCAACGATTTACTTGCGTAAATGCCAACCACCAAGATTTCTCCACATCCAATCTTACTGCTCATTATCATTTAAACGTTTTTTAAGCCAAAAAAATCCAATATTTTGACAATTTTCCGATACTGTTACCGAACACATCGTCCCTGCAATTCTAACCATTGCGATTCTAACCATACGATAAAACCTATGTTCAGAAAGAAAAATGTTTAAACTCACTACAGTAGTTTTCCAATTTTCTTTGGTTGTGACGGTCGACGGGACAGGCAGACAAACATTTTTTGCTTGTTTAGAATTTCTGCTTATGACATAAAACGTCAAGAAATGCAAAAAAGTGGACATACGATTTCGACATATGACTCGAGATTGTAATAATTAGAAAATTTAGAGAAATTATAATTTATATTCATGATCGTGCAAAATTTATGCAAACAAGATGACATTTGCATATCAAATTAGGAAATAATATAACATTCTAATGTTCTGTATTTGCAAAAATTCTCAGGGGACAGCATGGTAAAATACTGGACTGATTGTCACTGTACTACCTATACCTGAATTAATTAGTATCAGCCAACAATGACCCAGAAAACACATTTACGTCATTGTGAAATCAAATTACATCACAAATTACATCACCAAGCAATCCTGTTTGAAGGAATACAACCTATTATATAAGGATCCTCAAGAAGGTCTCTGATCACAAAGTTATATCAGTTTCTGTACTCTCCATCGTCTGTCTTAAGTGAACCAAAAGTGTAGTGTAGGATCTTACGCTCCAATACAGATATATGCGATTCGTCATTTTGTGTAAGGGTCCACGTTTGTGACCGATACATCACAACCGGTCTAATCAAAGTCTTGTATAACTTGAATTTGTTTCATTTGACACATACGGTAATCCAATGAGAGGAATAATTGAGTAGAAAGTTCGATTACCTGCAGCGATTCGAGCTTTTATGTCTATATAGATTATATCTATATACTAATTAGTTTAGACACAAAACTTTTAAAATGTTCATGTTATTCTCTAAGTTCGATTTGATTGATTTGTTTATGCAATTTAGAGTGTTATGATACAGTGCTTATGTCTAATTGCACACGATTTTTTTAAAATATCGTTTCTTCACATCATTTCGTACAATTATCTGAAATTTCGAAACCTTTGTACTATTATTTATTGCTCATTGGATTGTTCTCACCACTTCGCAATTAGCAAGTTTAAAAACAATTTAAAGAAATTTTCAAATTTTTTTTCTATTTTTTTTCAGTTTTCTTGTAAATTATGTGATGCGAAATTAACAACCAAAAATGGACTTAAATTACATTTAAACAGTCATACACGTAAAATGCTGTTTAAATGTTCTGAATGTAATAAAGAATTTACATCAAAGAGAAAGTTGAAGCAGCATTTAGAAAGTCATTCAAAAGAAAGATTACAGGTAAGAATTTGCTTTAATTTTACTTTTGCTTATTAGTAAATAACATAAATGTTAAAATAACGTGGAAATCTTGAACTTTTTCATC